>JACXGJ010000709.1:0-91003 GCA_016801105.1 Esox niger
ATACAGTTGTGGGAGGGGAATGGCAGGAGGGGAATACAGTTGACAGAGGGGAATGGTTATGAGTGAGGAATTTGGCCCTGCTAAGGTTTTTGCAGTAATTTAAGTATACTTTAATGCACAACATTCAACATATAAGTTCTTTAACAATAAAACACTGGAATAATATTGATGTCAGTAAATGTCATACAAGTACAAGCAAAACGAAAAAACTACCACAGAGTTATCTGCCAGTGGCCTGAAACTTTCTGGGCCTTTTTCTTCATGCATTTTCACTCAATGTCTCAACGCACTGTCTGAACAGGACACTAAATCACAACAGATTACTTACAGCAGATTTTACAATAAACATCCCTAAGCCTAACCAGGGACTTCTCAGGGGATGGCCAGCTATTCTCTGGCTTGGATTCACTGCCTACTATACTGCTATTGCACAAAAACACAACAATTCGCAGGAGACCTAACCTTGAGCTCTCACGCAACCAACACGAACAGCGTGTAGCCTCTGAGATAAAAACATAAAACAACATGTCCACTATGTTGGATGTTTTGTTTGCAAGGCCAGGCACCGACTAGCTGTTCGTTGAACTATGACCCATTGGCTGTATTTGTACTTTATGAATAATCTTTCATCACTGTACCTCCCCAAAGTTACCAATCAACACACACACAGGAGCTCTTCATCAACAACCAGTACCACATCCACAATTAGATTGCATTCTCCTTCTGCACAACGGGCCATGAAGAGGCTATGCTTACACATCCGTGCGAGTGTGTGTGTGTGTGTGTGTGTAAGTCAGCCCAGGTGGGCTTAAGTACCTCCTCCTGAGCCCACAGGGTGTGACATCCGGCCGACCTGGAAGCTTTCATTCATCAGCCCCGGGGTGGGGATGGAGAGTTGCAAGCCAACCTGTTAGTGTGGTATTGTGTGGTGTGGTGCAAGGCGCTAACGGGCAGACACCTCTTTCAATGTATGCTGTTGAGCGAGCTGTGGACCGGTGACAGGGTGGGTGGCATGAGAGAACAACAGCGCGTGGGATTTATTTCCCTCTGATCTACCACACACACATCTGCGCTCACAAACATACACACACATGCACACATGCACGCACACACACACACACACCCATACACACATACATACATACATACACACACACCCTTCAGGTTGATAGTCACCTGACAGAGATCAATAAGCCAATACAATACTGAGGTAGTGACAGGGAGACAGATAGACAAGGAGGAAGTCCAGCAGAGGGCGACAGAGATGAGATTGATGACGTGGACCAGGAGAGGTTATGAAATGAAGAAGCTTCGGGCTGTGAGCACAGACGCTAACTGTGTTACCGATCACAGACAAAGGACATTTATACAGCGCTGTGCAGGAAACGGACAGAAATAATCTCATTTCCTCTGAACGTGGGCCAGATAATGTCCTCCTCATGTCACATACACCGTGCACTGCCTCCCTTTCGAAGACTACCCAAGAGTCTGCTCAATACCCAATGCAATTTAACGGATTCCAATATTAACAGTCCTAACCCTAGGGACAGTTATTCAAATATTTTATTCAATTCAATGTAATAAGTAGGCAATTTACGATTCACCGAACAAGACAATCATGCTCAGTGACAGACAAACACCACATCATCGAGGCATACCTGACTCAGACGTGTTCAAACAGCAGAACAGTGATGCTCTGTGGCACGAGTATCCAGAGAATAGAATCACAATGACAACAGCGCCATCGTGTGGTGTATATAAGATGTCATGTTTACACCGCATGTTTACCATATTTAATCATTAAAAAAGCAAATGATACTTCAAACCGTATGTAGATATTTGCTTATTTTCTGCACTGTGGGTAGTTTTGCAGTTGCATATAATAGTTTGGTTCACTTGAATGGGTGTGGGTCCATTGTTCTGTAGGCTAGGTAACAATAACAACCTGATAGTTACCTAGCATTCTTACCTGAGTAGTGTGACTCAGTAGTGAACATCTTCTGGAGGCACTTTCCAAAGTCACAGAGGAGGAAATTGAGTAGCACTTAAGTAATTAAACAGCTCCCTACTATCATTAACACTCTCCTTCAAGGTAGAATCTGTTTTATGTTCAGGGATCAGGTCATAATTTTTGTCTTGGAATAAACTCTGACCTTTAAGAAATGAGGCTGTTTAGTACCATGTTATTATACTACTAAAGTAATGGCCTTGAAGTGTCACAATATAAGGCAAACAATGTAAGTTCCGCAAACAAAAAAGAGACTATCTCAGTTTTAAAAAACTCTGTTTGATTTTCCACATTTAAAAGAGAATATCATACAAATCCACACAACCTGGTGATGGAGGAGTGTACATCAGGCAGAAAAACAATCGGCTATACAAAACATGTCCACCAGGTGGTGCTTAATTATCACAAGACAGCATTCTGTAAAAACGTTTTTTATTAAAATGTTTTATTAAAAGCAAACCATGACATCTTCATATCTTTTTATAAATTGACAGTACTTAAAGTACAGGATTTTTTAATATCTTTGAGAATTTTGCTGTTTGTGTTTTACCAATGTATTTTGTAACAAGACACTAGATATATGCTAAACCTGGCACAGACTAAACCTGATGTCTTGCTTCAGGAGATGAGCAGGGTTGGTCCTGGTCATGTTTTTTTTATTTAGATACTTTTAGTATATTGAATTACAATATTTTCTGCTTGGTGTATCAAATACAAAACAAGGGTCCTAAGAAATTGATCAATTTTATATGGCTAAAGTAGCCATAAAAGCTTTGAATGTAATTACAGCTCCTCTGTCTTAAGTGATGTGATTCATACCAACAATTAGTGCTCAGAGCAAGTCAGGCTGTAATTACCACGAAGGGCCCTGATAGTTCTTAGGGGGGAAATGGGGATATCATCAACATGACTAATGGGAAAGTAAAGCTGAGCAGAGAAATATACCCCGATGGATTCTTGGAAGCTGGAGAGATCAAAATACTGAAATTCCCAGATGCCTTCCCACATGAAATAAACTGCAATGCAAACATACACAGTGGTTTGCGATGGACTAGGTCAGCAACAGCAGCACATCTTGAACGTGGAAAACTTGCTATGCTAATGCCAGCGCCAAAGTGCACCAGCGGCGAACAGTGACCAGAAATCAGCCCTGGCATTTGAACTTTCCTTAACCTTTTCCCATAATGCCTCGATCTGTTGCTATCATTTCACAAAATAATTTGCTTTATAAATATATAAAATGTTGATTTACAACACTGTTCTAAAAGTTAGATAGCTATTTTCAATTTCCATTTTGAAAGTTAAAGCTGTCTGCGCGGATATATACGCAAAGACGTGCCACGTGGTACGAGTTCTATGGCACAAGGCAAATTGTATTACTTTTATCAAAAAGCCGTACATCACTATGAATTCTGAATGTTGTGGTTTCCAATCACGAAATGTAGACGGCAAAATGGTTACCAGTGAAATTCAGAAACGCCCCTGTTTGCAATGTTTGTGAACACATTCGCCATTAGGAGCATGCTTTGCGAATATTGGTAGCTCAATATTGTCACTCCTCACTTCTAAGGTGACCTAATAACTTTCCGAGCGTACCAGTGTGAAATAATGACATTTGGCAGCATGGGTTTTCATATACCTTTTTACCCTTCTACATCTTTCATTGCCTCTCTTGCAATGAGAATATTATTTTTGTAGCATGCCCTGAAAACCGTCTGATCAGATCAAGACAAATGCGGAGATTTACCGGTTTTACCGGTTTGCTCAACAGCAAAGATTTTAGGGTTCACACTCTGTCCATTATAACCTGACACTGATGTACGCATTGAATTTCTGGACGATGTTGTTAGAAAAAGTGAAAAGTGTCATTAGGAATAAATAAATGTTATAAAGGTTTCCAAAACACAAAACAAGTTTTTTAGAGGCATTTCAGCCTACCGCATTTCAGAGGACAAATCATCTCTCTCCATCTGTTACAGTATCCAGATAATGAATGGATAAACAGTGACAGAGCTGATGGCAGTGTGGCAAATTAGATTACATTTATTGAAGAGCTCACTTTTATTGAGGCAAGCCTGTAAAATATTTCGCCATAGTTCAGGATCGGCAGTCATATTCACAAAGGTATAAGTGGCATCCTGGGTAAATGATGCCTCACAGCTGAGCAACAGAACAATTTCTCGATTAAAACTTTTGACCAAATATGAATTAATTGAGAGGGAGAGGTGAATTTACAGACAGGTGATAAATGAAAGGAAAAACCAACATGAAGTGTCCCAGTAAGGAAAGTATATATATATATATATATATATATATATATATATATATATATATATATAGTTTGGAAATGAATATTTAACTGATTAATGGCAACTGTGTGGAGATGTCTTTTTAAAACCCAATGTCAATGCATTATTGTGTAGAACAACCCCTTAATTTCTTCAGGGATTATGGACAGAACAAAACATTACATCGGCATGCTGATGACAGTGTCAGCTTCTCATCAATATGTCTGAACCCTTCATGATCCTCATTTCTTTTTGCAAACCAGTGGTATTTGACGGTGGAGTGTAGCAACCGCTAAAAAAACTACACAATTACACTTTCCTTGCAATTCTGTAAATCTCTTTCTATAACAAGATGTTTTGTATGTTTGAAATAATGTAAACTTCCCCAAATCTCTTTAAGAAATGCAAATCAAACGTTGGAACAGAACAATTCTTGCCCCTCTGCCTGTCAGTCAGAAGACAATGGGGACAGTTGTGTTGCTGATGATGTGATGTTACTGCATGTCTATCTGTCAGTCAAACAATGACACCCCAGCCCTTATTTCCTCTAGTATTTTACCCCTGGCTATGGTACGTGGTCTCAGTGTATTCCTTTTCTGGCAGAGATTTTTTTTGGATGAGTGCCAATCTTGCTTGTTATTAAGTGTCCTGAAGGCAGGTCATGTTTATTCTTTGCAGTGATCCAACGCTGCTGGCCTATGACCTGTCCAATACTATCAGAGCAAATCCCCAGTGATTTTTCCTCACTTCTTCCAACCAGGAACCAGTCAATGGAAAATACACTTTTTACAGTATAGCCACCATTCCTCCATGCAACTGATGCACAGGACCTCCTCCCTGCTTTAATAATGCATGACATGATGGCTCAGGATGGATCAGACAGGGGGAAGAGCATCTACAATGTAGTCATAGCTCTCTCCTACCAACACAGTGAACATACAGGCCAAGAGAATATCTTTTTTCTCTCAGGAGCTGACTGAATACGCAGCTGTGGAAAAGACTAGAGCTATACCATAGATGTGAGGGGTTAGTATGTGAAAAAACATGGGGCCATTCATTCTAAATTTGGGGTCGGTATGTCCAAAGTGGATTCATTTTCTGTCATTGTATTCATAGAAATATATAATATCACCATCTATACAGAAGGCCTCACAAACAATACATATATAATTAATATTTTAAAATACATATATAATTCATCTAAATACAAAGATCGTATTCATACTGATACAGCATTTATCCAGCTGAGTCCGGTTCTCACCTGAGGCATTGCATGTAACAGTGTGCATATAAAATGAACACTGACCAATGATATATTATGTATTCTTTATTTAGCAGTTCCTTCACAAGATTAAAATAGCAAAATACTCTCAAGTGAATTTGTTAATAGGGAGTATGCAAACAGAGCACGTCGTAGAGTTTTACCAAAAGATGAAGTAGTGTCACTGCGTTCTAAATCCTCAAAGTGCTTTAATGTCATATTGCTAAAGCTAGAGCATGTGATTTTGGGATTGGAACTATTTGATGAGCGGGTTACAGCAAGACAGTAAGTATTTATTTGACATTAAGTATTTGGAGCGTAAATTATATAATTTACAGATCTTAAATGTACTCTACAGTGGATTGACAGTGGACTGTTAAAAAAAAAGTTATGCATAAAATTTCATAAACTTTGATATAGACACCTAAAAAATGATATGAGGGTTGAAACATTTGTGCTATAGAGGTTAAATAAATGTATTATAAACATTAACATTTAAACGTGCTTTGTGTGCTTGTTACTTTCGCTCTATGTTACTTTTGCTCTTTGTTCAGCAAATGCTCACTTAGATGCTGAACTAATACCAGTACCAAGTCAACCAATACGAAAGACCTTTGAAATGTACAGCAAAATGCAGAGACCATCTGCAGCCATCTTTCCCATATATTTGCTACCCAGTTACATGCTACCGTTAATCGTTGGCCTTTGATAGGCCTAACCTGTACTGTAAACAATATGCACCGCTTTCAATCAGCAACGTTTTTGATGACTATATCTACGCCTCAACTCCCATCCACTCGCCAGCCGGACGCAGAGTGACTGAAGGCGAACGTCCAACTTGTGCTTATAGAAATCTACCTTCACCGATGAAGCCATTTCCCTTACGTTCACCTCAAACTGGATGCCCTCTCACCTCTCTCAAACCCACCGTGCTACTTTTCTAGTCGTAATGGCCAAAGGGACTCAGATCTCATGTCAGCAGGAGGGAGGCAGCCACTGTATACACTGCATAGGGGGGCAAACATGGCGTGAATAATATAGAAGTGGTCACTGAGTATGGAGGTCACCATCAGTTGTAACGCCACGGACTGGAGACAATAGGAATTGTAACGGCTCCACATTATTTGTTTTATACTGTGGCGGTGGAGTTACATCAAGGCTTGATTTTCTCTTAGAACACGAACAGCCTCCCTTGTGTCCCAGGCTTTTCCACTCAGTCCTTCAACATCCAATTGGAGACCAGTGAGACAGGAGTCCCCCGCGGGTGATCCCCGGTTGTAGGTAGGAATGTGGGAAAGGTGGAGGTGGGGGGGGCATTGGTGTGAGGTGAGGGACGGGATCGGCCGCTTTCTGAGAGAAAAGACAATCCATCTCAGAACCTGCCCCCCCCCACCCCAACCTTCCCTCCATTCTTAAAAGTGAGTCTCCGTTAAGTATACGAACCCGGGTCCCACTCCTGCCTCGTCCTTCGTCCCGGTCGGGCGTTTCCTTGGCCTGCCTACATGACGCTGCACTTGCCTTTCAGCCTGTCGGCGCGTTTCTGCTTCCCGGAGCGCTTGCCGTCGATGCTCAGGCTCATGTTCCTCCTCTTCTCCAGGGTGAGCAGTTCCTGGAAGAGCTCCTTGACGTTGTAGTTCATCTTGGCCGAGGTTTCCATGAAGGCGCACTTCCACACTGTTGCCTGAGCCTCGCCCTCCCTGGTCTCCACCTCGCGCTGGGTCTCGTCACTCTTGTTGCCCACCAGCATGACGGGGATGCTGTCCACGCTGCCCTTGATGGCCAGCACCTGTTGATAGATGGGCTTGAGCTCCTCCAGGGACTGGCGGCTGGTGATGGAGTAGACCAGGATGAAGGCGTGGCCCTTGGAGATGGACAGGCGCTGCATGGCGGGGAACTGGTGGCTCCCCGTGGTGTCGGTGATCTGGAGGGTGCACACGCTCTTGTCGCAGCTGATCACCTGGCGGTAGGTGTCCTCCACGGTGGGGATGTAGGTGTCCCGGAAGGTGCCCTTGACGAAGCGGAGGACGAGGGAGCTCTTGCCCACGCCGCCAGCTCCGAACACCACCACGCGGTAGTCGTTGCTCTGCTCAGGCATGACGGGCAGCCGACCGTATCACTCAGTTCTTCTGTTTCCTAAGATCTGAAAGAAGAAGGAAGAGAATGTCAGGAATTGTCCTAAAATGACTGGATTGAAAGAGGTATGAGTGAAAATGCTGAATGCTGTTCGGCTCTGTTGAATGGGATTGGCCTTTTTGGCTGAGCTGCCCTAGTGGGAATAGCTTGTTGGGATGTTGTGCTTTCAACCACTTTTGCCTGCTCGGACAAGGTACAAGCGATTTAACAAAAATCCTCTCAGAGTGAGATTACAACCGTTTCTAAATATCATCCTTGTTGAAGTAGATCTTGTGTGCAATTCCTGAGTGACCCTCAGCTGAGACAAACAGTGCAGGTTCTATTGAAGGCTGGTTTGCCATCATAGATTATCACTATTCTGAACCAGACACAGGAGAGGTTGTCAATCAATGTTCTCTCAGATCTGTGAAAGCACCACACAGAGGGAAGCAAAGGCCAAGCACATGGTGGTTTGTGTAGCCTGATTCCCCATCTGTTAGTGTAGCCTGGTTCCCCATCTCTTTGTTCTATATTACAAACTAAAATTGAGATTATTTGGCATTGTAGGTCCTTGAAACTTAAAAATGTGTTGGTAAACATCCCCCAAAAAATCTTCTTGGTGGCTTCTCTGACCACTGATATCCTTGCCTGTTGGCTCAGTTATGGTTTGTGTACTGCTTGTTCAAGATTTATCGCACAACTTTCTCTGCCTTATTTAGACAACTCCTTGGTCTTCTTAGTTAGGTTGTCTGTACATGTTCACGGCCATACTCTGAGAACTTCCAGAGACAGGCGGATTTAATCTGAGATCATGTGAGGCTTTCATTCCACCCAGGTTGGCTCTGTTTAACCTGTTTTTGCTTTGTCATCATGGGGTATTGTGTGATGGGAAAAAAATAGATTGAATAATTTTTAGAGTAAGGCTGCAACGTAACCAAACACAGAAAGGTGTCGGAAAACATTCCAAATGCCCTGTATGTGTACATACATGTGCATATCGTATGTGGACGTGAGATTCACGCTCATTAGGATAGTAGACGTTTGAGTATTAAGCACTTTAGATGTGTGTGTTTCTGTGTGTGTTTGCATGATAGTGATACCGTTTTGTGTAAAAGAGAGAGAGAGATTTTGTGTCTGCCGCCAGCACTACAGTCAGACTGTATTAGCGAGTCATCCATCTTGCTGTGGTTGAGCATGAGCCATCAGTCTTTTGTGGAGGTGGTGGGGAAAGAAGATGGAATAGAATTGGGGATGAAGGACCGGGGGGGGGGGGGGGTGGCTGACAGATTGCCACTCTGAGTGGGAAGATGATTGAAAGACTTATAGAAGCCTGGATCCAGTGTCAGAATGACCATTTGAAGGTTTTGGTTGTGGGATTTGCTCAAACATTGGGACATCATGAAATGCGACATTGTTGAAAATAAGCATTTTTGTTCATTATTATGTTAAAAGGACATTTAAATAAGTATCTCAAATAATCTTGCTCACTGGGTATATCACTGAAAACTCAAAGCAGCACTTATAGATAAACTGAAAGTAATCTCTAAAAATCATTAATGTGTAGCATGAGTCATTCTAGTCTACTCTTGTCACAAGCATTCTAAATACCATCTACATTAAAAACGGAGTACCGGAGGACCAGACGAAACTCTCTGTCTACTGGACATTTAGACTGGACTTGATCTGTGGGCCTCTGGACGGTCGCTGGGACATTTTTCAAAATGAATGGCATGCCCTTAAACCCAAAGGACCAGGATCATCTTGGGCCTGCTAATAGCATATATCTCCACCAGCCTGTAGTTGACATCCTGGAACACAAGAGACTACTAGAGTGTTTTTTTTTATTAATTCCAAGATTTCCTCTAGGACTTTTAATGACTACAGTAATGGCAAATCGATCGGAGTTCCTTAAGCGGTGGTAACTGCAGGAGAGTGATTGAACATAGAGACAGTGACAGGATTGGGATTTGGGTAATGGGGGAGTCCTGGGGGGTTAGGGTCAGGGTCAATGAGCCACAAATCAACATCCACAGGTCAATCATTGTGAATGGAGCGTAGGAGGTTACATAACAGGTGTCCTACTGAGCCTCTTTGCCGAGCTCGTCCTGTGAGGATTTATAAGGCTGAGCTGGTATAAATAATATCACAACGCCCATTACTCTTTAAGAGACAGCCCTTTTCACCAGGTGTATGGGCTGAAGACTAATGGATGACATTCGGTCTGAAACATCAGAAGAAACAGATATTCTTTTATGCAAATTCGACTTAACATTACACTCTGCAAAGTTGTTCTCAATTATTTAGCGCGTCCGGATAGGGGTGTTTTACAACGCAGACTAACCTGGGATGTTACACATTGGTCATAACTTTGAACAAGTTGTTTCTAAAAATAAAAATGTGGTGATAAGCCAGTCGCTGATGGACAGTCTTCTATAATCTGAATTTAGTAAGTAATTGTCTATGCTATGGCTGCTGTAAGCAAAGGGGACAGCTCAGATCAACAGAACGTCTCCATAAAACACGGGGGGACGTTTCCCAATGTCCAATGGACCGTCGAGACATGGTGCCCCGGGCTAGGTCCGCCCGCCTCCACCCTCCAGATCATCAAGCACTTGGAGACATATTAACCCCAGCAGCAGGTGTCCGAGCCTTGTGTGACAGCCAAACAATTCCCATGGACCTGACAGATGGAGCCCTGGCCTTCTGGCATCCCTGGAAGAAAGCCCCCTGCAGGGAACCACACAGGTAGCTGTTTGAAGTACGTGCGAGACCGATGGGTGTGTCTGTGGTGCGAGGCGGTCACCCCTCGGCGCTTCATAGAAGAGGTGTTGATCTCTATTGCTCACTCGCTCTCTGTCTTCCTCTCTGATGGAAAGTGGGCTTTGATGTGTACAGCACAGAGCTCTGTGATGCCTGCTGTATCCTCCCGGGATGGGCTTTATGACAGTCCACCAACACAAGCCAGTATGTTGGTCCTGGTCCTGTCTAACAAACAGTCCTGTATAACACATCATCTGTCATTCATTCATGTGTGAGTAGAGAGTTGGGGCGTCACCAGACTCCAGCACTGGGTGCTTTTTTTGGTCAGCCCCGAGCGCCTTTCGCGAGCTGACATTGATGCCGATGGGATGGGGTGATTCGAAATGCATGCAAGAGCCAACGAGCGCTTCATCGTCACGTCACATGCTTGTTTTCATTTGCTCAGTGTTGTGAAGTCTGAGTATTTTCATGTCCCTGGCACGGAGACAGAGTCCACACTGTTCACAAAAAATAAATGTGGGCCTATCGTGACAGATGCATGAATTTATAAACAGACTGATAAACACATGGCTCTTTCCAGTCATTTCTAGCGTATAATTATCTTTCCATAATATTACGCTAAAAATAACTGTGTATTGCGAGAAACTGCAATTCTTTTAAAGACAATGCATGTAGCATTGTTGCATGTGAGATCTATAACCAATATACTGTATATACTTTCTAGCAGTTCTTTCATTAAAAGGACATTTGTAATTTTCAAGTATTTTTCCAACCCAATGGTGTGGCAATACATGCACAGTATATATAAAACCAAAGTAGTTTTTGTCTGAACAAGGACTCAAATATTTTACAAATAAATATATTTAATATTGCTAGTATGAAAAAGAGAGAATGTTTCATTCTATATACAGCTCTATTTATAAAAGTTTTTTTTGGATGTCAGTCCTCTTCCCAGATTTAGAGTGACTAATTGAAGGTCTGTTAATCTATCTACTCCTACGATTTGGGCCATGCATGCTTGCTCTCTGTGACAACTGCAAACTGCCAGTCTGTAAGCAGAGAAGCGTAGTGATCTGATCTCACTGTTTCGGTATTTCTCGCTGTCAGGTTTTAGTGTGAGGTGGTGTATTCTGTCATGTTTTAGTGTACAGTGGTAAATTCTGTCATGTTTTAGTGTGCAGTGGTATATTCTGTTATGTTTTAGTGTGCAGTGGTATATTCTGTTATGTTTTAGGGTGCAGTGGTATATTCTGTTATGTTTTAGTGTGCAGTGGTATATTCTGTTATGTTTTAGGGTGCAGTGGTATATTCTGTTATGTTTTAGTGTACAGTGGTATAATCTGTTATGTTTTAGTGTGGAGTGGTATATTCTGTTATGTTTTAGTGTGCAGTGGTGTATTCTGTCATGTTTTAGTGTGTGGTTGTGTATCCTGTCAGAGCATACAGTGGGTGTGTGTGTTTGTGTGTTTCTTTCTTCCTTCCCTTTGCAGATCTGGGATTTCTCAGTTGCTGCTTTTTTTCTACAGATCTCTGGGAGTTCTCTGGTTACTGTGGTAACAGGGCCCAGAGGAAAATCTATGACATAGGAAGAAAGAGTGTTTGTGTGGTTTGTGTGTGTGGGAGTGTATGTGTACGTACGAAGGAGACACACAATGTGAGGGGATATTGACTTGTATATTTAGGCATAAACATGCCATCATCCCTGTCAGCACGCGGTTACCATGGTTACATGCCCCCACGTTTTTTTATGTCACATCCCTTTTCTGGGAGGTCAACAAAACAACAGGAAAGTGTCGGGCATTTATGCCAAATTCTCCCAGACTCACTGCTTTCTGAATTTGACAGTGTGGTCCTACTAGTCAAATGGTTTTATAATTTCCATTACTGGGATTTCACAACTTTCAAGCCACGTTAAACATAACCTCTGCCTTGAAGGTTGAGTTTGCCTTCATTGCACATCCATTCATCTATACATTCCACTTGTAATATACATATACTTAATATTTGTAAATAATGTAAATACTTGTAAATGCCCTTGTCTGTTTGCACTTCTGGTTAGATGCTAACTGCTTTTCATTGTACTGTACTTGCACTGTTAATGGACAATAAAGTTGAATCTAATCAAATCTAAGCAGTCTGTATATTATGGCTTGAAATAATGTGTATTATGTTGGTAAATTGAACAAGACCATTCTAACAGTTGGTTTGTTTGATAGCAGAGTCTTAGGGAAGCTCATTTCAGTGCTCTGTATACAACATCAATACATATCTATCTCATATCCTGTTTGAAACACATTACACATCCCTCCATATTGATGCCTAGTACAGATAACTCAAATGTAAAATCACAAGAAAGCCTAAAACCACATACCTCTCTACTCTGTAGTCTCCACCACCAAGATCAACAGCAGCCAAGACCGTGAACCCATCAAGAGAACCTTTCAGTGAACAACATGGCTTCCTCATACACACCTAGTGACTGGTGCCATTGTCTGCGGCAGGCGTGACACAACCCAGATAAAGGGAGTAGCTTTATTCGGCTATCTTCCCCAGACCCAGCCCAGCACCTCTCTTCCCTTCCTGCCTCCCGTGTCGTCTTGGGCTTTGTGTAGACGACACCCAGGAGAAAACACAGCCAGCCACACTGTGAATACGGGTTTGAGCAAAACACACTGATGCCTGAAACAACAGGCCAATGTGCTGTATGTGATTAATCGCATAGCCCTTCCATGGGATAGGCTATACACAGACACACACACACACACACTCAGCCAGCTGCACACACACACACACACACTCAGCCAGCTGCACACACAAACGCAAATAAAGCCAAGAACACACGCACATATCTAAAAGGGCAGTAAGTGCCCACCAGACAAGTATTGGCAGAATGTTACGGGGGAGGTAACAGGTCAACCAAAATGCTGGTTAAAATATGGTATGTCAAGGAGAGGTGTGTTTCTAGAAATAACGCCAAACTCAAACATCCCAAGCGTTTCTGAAAGGAATAACTTCAAAACCATTGATCAATTTAATAATAATAATGACACACAAGACCATGCTGACAAGAAATCCTGTATGCTGTTGCACTCTCTCACTGCTGCAGATCTATCTTTGTAGGATGGCACCATGTTTCCCTACAACTTAAAGGTGATGGTGTTGAGAAAAGAGAATAGAGAAGATGACTGCGAGCGTGCGAGCGTGCGTGCGTGCGCGCATGCGTGCGTCTTAGTGTACTTGTGTGGAATAAGTGTTATGTGTGAGGGGTTTAGTTAACAGTTACTTTTAGGTTTTTGCAGTTACGTTCATTTAATGTTAGGTTGTGGTTAGTCTTAGCTTTCGGGTTGGTGTCCTGTGTTAACATTACAGAACGAATGAAAACTTGTTTCAAAACCAAGTTAAAAAAATTACAACCACCAAACAGTAGGCTTTTGATTTGGGATAGGTCAGTGCAGTTTCTTTTGTTAATGGTCAAATTCTGGAAAATGGACAACTGGTGTCATTCTCCTTTATACCCTTAGAAGTAACCAATAAAAGCCACCACTCATTAGCATACCTGCTACTTAGACCGATAGATGCGTCACAATCCCCATAAAACTTAGCGGCAAAATGTGATACTGGTTGTTTTCGCGTTTCACTATTCATTTGTTCTATAGGGAATAGGCTATTAGAATGGCGTCAGATAAGGTGTGTTCGTTTATTCTTACCCCGGTTCAGCGTAAATCCCATCCAGACAAAGTGATGCTTGTCAACATCACGAGCATCACTATGCTTATATTCAGCCAATATTGATACAAGTCACCTTGTCCTATAGATATTTATACTGAGGTGGTTTTAGCCCCCACGAAACACAGACCGTATCTGAAGTCGATAAAAATCCCGTTTGGAAGAAATTAGTGGTTTAACGCCATGAGACGCTTTTCGAGTTTTTCCGCAAGGTTTTATGGGAGTTCAGACTCTTGTACACTGAATTTGTCAGTGGTAAGTTGCACGAACCAATTGCCCTTATTGTGTTGACCTATTATGAAAATGCTTAGTATAACCAAACACTACAGGTTAGGATGAGAAAAAATAAGACTGCTAGGACAACCAATTTTGATGTCCCCATTTACACAAGATGGTTGTTCGTGTTTTTGGACGGTTCTATTGTGGTCCTAACCAAGTTCCTTGGTAGCTAACCCTTGCAAATTTAAATCTGAAATAACCAATCACACATCAACCAAATGCTAACAGAATTTTTTTTGTAATAGTGGAAAATAACTCATTGTTTAAAAACTGATACAGGTGTATAGGTTCTTTCCATTTGAATAATAACATGTTGATATAGTTTTGTATATGACTGTATTTTAGATAATGCACATGTTTTGGTCTTGCAGAGCACTTCATGATCATTGAAGTGGAGTTGATTTGCTATTGACTAGTGGTGGTAAAATGGTTGATGATTCCCTTGACGCTAGTGATCAGTCGGTTATGATAGGCCTTTTACTATCGAAACAGTTGCTAATGCGAGTCCGGATCTTTGTCGTTGACTTTTGACAGGGTCTCATTACTATATTGTCTTTCATACAGCTCATATGCAGCCATTTTACACATGATTTAAAAGGAAATTATGTTCAAAATAATCACTTTCCCTTTCTCACAATAATACACATTTATTTTCAATGTATAATATCCACATTCCCGTGTGCAAAACAAGTTAGGCCGAATGCTGAAGTTACATTATTACTATATATTAATGTGATATATAATGCTATTAACCAATGACGGATTGTTGTTTGTCGTCTGTTCATTTAGTACAAAATTGTCTACCTGTTACCATAAAATGGGTTAGTAGTCAGTTATAGAATTCACCACCTCCTACCATTTCACTGAACAAAGAAGTATATTAGATCCTTCAGAAGGTTGCCGGATGAAAAGGTTTGCAAAAGAAACCTCGACGAGGTAGCTCGCAAAATCTGCAATTACAAGTCCTTACAAGTGCTTAAAAGCAAATAGTGAACAGAAATGAAAATTCCTACCTGGATTACTTTCTTTTAGTAAGAAGAACAGATTGTAGGATTATTGAGAAGAAACAGATTGCTTTTGTAGCATCATGAGTTATGTCCCAATGCAACACAGGTGTCCAAAGCAGAAATATGTTAGACCTACATTCCTCAAACTCAAACTGGAATCCTTCGTCAGTGCTAAATACTAACGACTCAGGTAATCTAAAACTTATGGAAAATAGCTGCATAGCACTATAGCCCACAAACATGAACGCGTCATGTACGTCACAAATTCTTATACAACAAAGACGTGGGTATGCCACAAAGCAGCTTACGTCAAGACAGCATGTTCAGGTACCCCCTTTTATCCCATGCCCACGCAAAAAACGAAGTGTCAGTCTCCCACGGCTCTTTTTTCAAAAGACTGACAAAATTGCAACCGCGCGTATTGGATAAGCACACAGGCGTTTGACTGTGGGCCCACTGATTCCATGACACTAAATCAAAGCATCCATTTTTTTCAGACAATATGTTTTGTGGCAGCAACCTCACTTGGATGAATGAACCACAGGCTCACAGCCCTCCCTTTCCACACACGCTTTTGAGGCTACACAAACACAGTCATTCATAAAGAGGGCATGTTAACCCACACGTGTTTTGAAAATCCAATCTGTTATCAAACAGCACTGAAGCTGGCTTCACATATTGCTGAAGCATGTAGCCTAAGGCAAATGAACACTTCCATCAGACACTGAGCAATCGGGGGAAATGTTGAGTGAGTACGCTAGCTAGATGAGTGAGGGAATGGAGAGTGAGAGAATGAATGGATGAACAAACATAAGTTGAAATGAATTTAACTTACCTCAGGCTTACTTTCCCAGATTCTTTGTGATAATACGGATTTACAGATGCCGACATGTAATACATATGACTAAATACATTGAGGCAATAATCCGTTATAGTAATAGCATTTAACAGTGTGCGTGGTGCGCTGTTGAATCCAGGTCCTTCTCTATTGACGGCACCCCCTCTCTCCACTCTCTCTCTCTCTCCCTCACATACACTCTCCCTATATATCTCTCTGTTTTTCTAATTTAAACCCCCTGATGCCAAAGATAGGAGGTGTTTTCCTTTCAGTTTTCTCTATCATCTCATCCTGACGCAAGCGTATGGGCAGTACCAGCAGTCTTACGCTCTTGACACTCCTTAATTTACTGAAGATGTGTGCGCTCCATCAAGTATCTGAAATACCCTTCTCTTTCGACTCCATCTTTGTTTTTATTCTATTTTTTCAACCCCTTGTATAACGGACTCAATCATTTTGGTTCTTTTCGTGCGTATATTTGGTTAACAATTATAATAATTAAATTCTAACCGTGTATTTTAAAGAGAAGATGGAATGTTACCGAATACATCTTACATCAGCGACGGTTTTATTAGAGTTAAGTTATTTCAGTAAGATAATCAGACACTTTAATGTAATTTATTTAACACGATATCTATAGGCTTAGGGATTTGCAACCGCTAGTGTACGCCCTTTTCTGCCCTGGTTTACATCGATAGTGCTGAAGGGACAGCTCCCCGCAAGCTTGCCAACCTCTATGTCATAGCCGTTCGAGTCTATTGCAGGCCTACGCTGTACTGTATGTCATGTACTAACTAAAGCTAGGCTACGTTGTTTTCTTAATTATCTTGTTTGTTTGTTTTTTTCCACTAAATTCAGCCACGAAGTGTAAAAATAATGACTTAAAAAGTATATTTTACCTTTTATTGACGCAATAGGCTACTTTCCTAACTTTGTGTTGAAGATGCTACAGCCACTACAAGCCAGTCGTGTTGTGAAGTGCAACATAGACTAGGCCTACACCCAAATTTGCTACGTTGGTGTCAGAAGGGGAATGGCGCCACTGTCCGGCCATCAGAAAAGTTTCCAAATAAGATTTCCAAGCCATCCCTTTTTTGTGCAACTGAAATTATAGATGAGCTTTTGTCTTTATCTAGTGGTAAAATAAGAAACTACACCATAATCAGGCAACATCTCCAAATAAACAAGTAGCCATACAGACAGCGATTTGCTGTGTATAAAACCGGCAATACAGTAGAACAAACAATCTAGAATTGTCAAATTATCTAGAATATAATTTAAAGGCTCGCAAAGTCCGGAGGTTAAATGATCTGATAATCAGTGGCGGATGTGCATTTATTAAAAACATGTTGGATTATGTGGATACATAACAACGCATGTGAAGTGCAATGGAACAGTCAGAAACTGCATCCACCCACTATTTAAAATCGCTGTGAATGAAGTCTTAAATGTTAACCGTAAACACTGCATGTAGGCAAGAAACATTACATTTCTCAAGTTCAAGTTAAGAGTTTGTTGACAGATATTATGAAATTCTGTACCTCAGTTTGTCATCTTATGTGCACATCCATAAAAAGCCGTAGGTGCTGTGTTAATGAGAATGAAAAAACTGCAGGTATAAAAACACGTAGATGTTGTGTTAATGAAAATGAAAAAAACCAAAGAACCACCTTTGTTACCCTCGATCCACAAGGATCTTGGTCAGGTCAAATAGGTTAAATCCAATTAGCCTACGTTCACTGCATTTTGGCTTAAGACTTCCATTATTACCAAAGTGACCATTTAGAATAAACGTATCTAGCAAAGATGTTATTGTTATGTATCAAATGTTTTCAACAGTCCACAAAAAAAATGATGGAATTTTCTGAGAGAGATGCAGAGAGAGAAAGAGAGAGAGGGAGAGAAAGTGAGAGAGCGAGAGAGAGAGAGACGGGAATGTGACACCAGACTCTGGCATCACAGTAAGCATCACCATCCCTCCCACGGAGTCCGCTCTCATTCCACGCCCTATTGAAATCAACACGGCACGGGAAATGAGGTAAGAATCAAACACAACTGTAAAGGTTATAATACAATTACATTACCATAACGAATGAATCCTCAACCGTAGATTTAAAATGTATCACTGTTATTTACCGTTGTCTTTCAATGCTGCATGAAAATAGAGGTTAAGTTGGTGGCGTCGCGAGCCTCAACGAAGGAGAGTGGTCCTGATGCGAACAGAATGTAAAGTAGCAGGATGCGTGGAAGTGGGTTGTTCTATCTATGCATGAATCTTTGAGGCTAAAATGAATGTTACGTTTGATCTTCATTGCAAAAATAATGTCGCGAAGGCTATGGCTGTCCAGTTGATGCGAATAGGCTAAGGCGGGTGTTGTTTGGACAAGGTCGACTTTAATAGCTGGCCTTTTCCAGGGAACGTTATGTGGCGGTTTTTGCGAAACGGTTAATGTGCAGGTATATTTGGAATGTTTACGTCGACCTGTGTGTTTTCGTAGCCCAGAATGGATACTACATACGCGGTGGCCTATTTGAAGGGTGAATCATTAACGTCTTCAATGGAAGAAAAACTGGAGACCATCGCTGTTGTGTGATGGCCCCAGTCGTATGATTTTCACATTTCTTTGTCAAGGTACCATTTTTATAACGGTTTTTGGCTATGTAAGGCTGTTTGAATATTTGCAGCATAAGATGTGCATTGGTACATTTTCATTAGGCCTAAACGACACATTTCGCTGCGATGTTTGATTTATTGACAATGGAAAGCGAATTATGGCCTAGACATTCGATAAAATATACGCTGCACCCTACCGTACGAAAATGCATTGTCATTATGTTTTATAGTAAACTATGCATTACCAAATGTATCAAATTCACATTACGGTTTTGTTGACCGCTATTCTTCTGGCCCTATCCTAATAACACCTTCTTTATTCAGTTAGTTTAACTATTTCGATCTTGGCCAGAACCTATTATGCTCAGATTTTTCATCTACTCTCACAATGCTCTTGACCAAAACATTTCCGTGCAAAATTGCATTGCAATCAAACAAACATGTTAATGCCACGTTAATTATGGAGTAAATCCAGCACCATAAAAAGAAAGAGCAAAATTAAGCAAAATTGTTCTCATGTATTCTATAGATCCATCTTTCTCTCTCTCACACACACACACACACACACACACACACACACAAACACACACACACACACACACACAGCAATGGTAACAGTGCAGGTTCCACTACGATGAACGATCACCCACTGAGCCTATGGTTATCCTGTGAGTGGCTCCTGTCATACAGCTAAAGGGTGTGGCTGTTCACTGTTAACATTTGGGTTTGTCTCATAACAGGCCTTCAAACCACCATCCAGAAATACAATATTGTTTCCTCATAGTTTTTTGACTTGGTTAACTAGCAGCAGTGTTGTGTGGGTTATGTTGTTTTGAGCTGTCTTGGCACAAACTATCCCGGGGAGGTGAATGACACATGGGGCACTGCCAGGTTAAACAGACTAGTGAATCATGGCCCCTTCGGGCACAGAAGCATGTGTCCAAAAAGTCCAGCAAAATGTAAGGCACTTATGTAATATTACATAATGTGATGATTGGTTTAGGGCTAAGATGGACTACTAACTGACATGGCTGATTTGGTCAAAGACAAAAGCTGATCACTTGTGTTGGATATCAGTATTTATTCTGTATGTGTATGTCTATGGACCACAGTGAGTCTGACTCAGACATTAAACCAGGGTAAGGGGGAAAATATTTTAATATAACTCATTAAATTGGGTTGCATCCCTTAGTTTGACATAATTCTATAGTCTCACAGAAAGAAAAGCTTCAATGGCTGGTCCAAAGCATTTTGCATCTTGATTTGAAGAAAGATAAGAATATACTGGATATTACGCACTTTATGATCAAACCTAAACTATCCGAATAGACATGGTAAACCACACCCTGGGAAGCAATATTGCAATTGTCAAAATCACTTTGTTATTTAGGGAAGCATTTGCCAGTCTTCAGTAGCGGGAGATACTCCCGTCTCACTGATGCATGTTTCTTGATGCACCCAAGGGAATATCCAAATTCAGCAAAGTTGTCATATTACGAATGTGTATCACCCAAACAAAGTGTTCCTATTTCTATTTTCAAACAGTTTTAGCTGGCGGATATGGAACCTCAGTAAAAAAGCTTTGGCTCTAACTTCAGTGCAATTGAAATGGAGGACGTAACCACACATTGTAGACCTGTGTTGAATAGGTTTTCAGTTCACCTCTAACAAAACATCGTCTACCGCAGCTGACATTTTCAGGAACGATCATGTGACTTTCCTCGTTGTTTCTGCTACAGTTAGGGGCCTCATTTCATTTCCATTATCTCTGGATGCCTTCACTCTTTTGAATGCTGAAATGCTGATTTTGCTGCTGCTTCAGATACAATCTTGGAAGGAGTGGCTTTCAGCTGCCAGCTAAAGAAATTTATAAATTAAGCCAAAGGCTTGCCTTCTTCATCAGTTAAATCCACATTACACAAAAAGAGGAATATCTCTTCTCCACATATAGAGGTTATAATGGGATGTTGTTGACCTTCTCTGGTCCTCCTCTCGGCTTATGGAAGCCTAGTTCCTGTTCCAATTTAGTGAGCGGTTGATGGCGTAGCGGTGGATGATGCTGGAATGCCAACCTCCTCTCTTGACTAATCATCACTGTATTAGTTGCCATGGGAGACCAACACACCGTAGTTCTGCTGAATCATAGCTTTGACATTGGCACACGTGGTGTACCTGTACAGAGCAATTCCTGGCCTTTCTCTTCTCGATCTAAGACAGTATAAACCAAGGGCCCGGGCAGGTCAGAGAGCAGGTGGTGTTATTCTGTGTTCTGTTCCACCAACACATCACCGTTTACATCCATAACATCTGTGTAAATGATGAAAACAAAACGGAACGTTCACTCCTGGAAGACATTGTCCCAGGGTGACGGATCATTTTGTGCGCGGGTCATTTGAGAACTTTGGCCGAGTTCAAGAATGTTAGTGAGAGGCTTTTTGGCAAGTGGGTTCCAGTCAACACCGATGATTACACCGTATTGATTCGGCTCTTAATGAGCGTGTACAGAAGCGTTAGTTCCAGCTGTGACAAGCTGATGGAAACGCAGCCCAGCCCGTAGGCTGGTGGGTTCAGTCAGTTCCAGTCTAGCAACGACCTGTGCCATCGCCATTAACTGTAACATGAGCAATCTGCTAAATATGTCGGTCTGCTAAGTGTACTGTGTTACCGTGTGTATACGATAACAATGCTGTGTTATAGCGAGATACTGGATGAGCTTCCCATAGACTATCCTTCCGTATTCCTTTTGGCAAGATTTCATTTTGGATGCTGCCTCTGCCAGGCTTCTCTTAGTGCATTGTTATGACAGGCTCGTACCTTTTCTTTTGAACCCGGAAGCTCTAATTGTCAATATGGACTGGACTTACCCTGGGCTCAATCCCTGGAAGTGGTTTCCACCACAAATGGAAAACGGGGGTGTGAGGACATATTTCTCATGCGATGCTAAATGTCCCTTAAACTGGCTCGCCCGTTTAGATTTATAAGACTTTTGTGTTCTACTATACATCCTACGACCTGTATTTAATTTCATTTTATAGTAGGAAAAAACATTCTGTTATACTGTAGACGTTCGTCAACACCATGAAGTCACCCGAGCTACCTCCCGAAGTGTGACAGCATCGAGAGCTACAGCGGGATATGATTGATTCCACACAATAGGGAAGAAAGGCAAAGAACAGTAAAGGGGAGGAGCGAGGATCTCAGACCCGCCATCTTCTTCACTGGCAGGTGCCGTTGCCGTGGTAACCAGACAGTCTTTGAGTGAGCGGGTGGTGGAGGAAGATATGCAGCGCTGGTGGGCGTCCGGGAGAGAGCCCAGGCAGTATTCTACGCGTGTTCTTTGTTCTGGCTTCACACTCTGCGTCGCCATTCATGGCCTACTTTCACCACGCCAGAAGGAGAAGTGAACAGTCCGTAAACAAAGTAGTGATGACACATCCGAAATGGGTGGGGGGGGAGAACCCCCCGATAATGCAAATCTATTACCTATAAAAAATGTGAAATACATCGGACATTCAGTATTTCTGGTGGCCCCATCAATCTGGTTGCCAAGGAGTCACCTGAGCAGTTTAACATTTTGGTCCGGTGCTGATAATTGTCAACCGCAGGGAATTTGTAATTGTTTGTTTTTATGACTGTTAACCATTGCTAAACACATAATATTGGTGCTGCAGCATTGGTTGTTGCAGATGTGCTTTTTACGCAATTATACCAGAGCTCTGCTATTAGTCGATAATTGCTAACAAATTACCGTAATTTGTACAAATGAGACACGGAGATGATGAATAGTTTACTTGGTTCCAACAAAATCATGACGGACCTCTGGACTGGAGCCGTTGACTGCTTAACCCAACAAGACAATGCCCAGAAACCAAGACGTCTGCATGTTTCATGCCAATCCAGATTCCTCCAACGCCCACGCAGCCTTTGAGTCATCGTTGGTCAGGGGACAGAGCTCTTGATTAGCCTCTTTGTTTCGCCTCAGTAGGTCGCCGGCATCACATGCGCCAGTTGTATCCGGTTCGTGTGGCTCAGACCTTTCGCTTCTATTGTGTCTGCATGAGTGGAGAGAGGCCGCCTGCAGTACAGCTCTCTGGCGTGGTCGTTGGAAGGCATGGCATTATAGGCATGGGTTACAAACAAGGCTTTGTATCGGGCGTGTTTGTGTTCACCAAACATGGTTATTATCGAAGCATGTATGTGCACTCTTTGCTGAATGCGTAGACATTCAAGATAACAAAGGGCAAGCCCCGCCCTTCATCCACCTGATGGTTAAACAGAGCTGCAGTGTCCACCCGTCACATTACGTAATCCTAAAATCAATTTGGGCTCCTCTCTCCCCACTCCTCCACAGAGAGGTGGTGTAAACTCTGCAGCTTACGTAGTCCTTAGCCAGCGCTGGCTTCTCCAGGACTGGAGGTGGTGTACATTTTGGCCTTTCCACATGTATGCATTTCTGAAATGGCAAACAAACAGTCATTTAATGTGTGGAAAATGACTAATTGTAAAGTATCACATCATGTTATTGTAAGCCGTTTGACTGGTATTCAGTAGCATTACACTGTAGTTGTTCATGTTAACACCACACTCCGCAGGCGCGTCTACAGGACGGGATATGATGTGGAGATATTTTGCAGTATTACATCAATCAGCCCTTGCTACCCCCTCTTTTTGGTTTGGTTTGCCTTCGTTCATCTCCTCCCTGTTATCATTTTTACCGTAGCGTGAAAAGGCAATTGGCTGTTGCCATAGAAACAGTCTCTAACTGTAGCACACCGTTGGTAGGCTCACCAACCCTCGGCTCAGTCTGAATTATGTTCCTCTGGGGGGAGATTACCGCGACGATTACCCAGCATGCACTGCGGCACCACCAGCAGCAAATAGGCCCGCAAGAAAGAGATACTTCGGAGGGATGAAATGAGAGGGAGATTAAAAAAAAGGAAAAAGAAATGGCCATCAACTGACATCAATGTGTCGATGCAATTAATGCTCTGCCACAGGAGCAATTAAGATGGAAGCTGGTGTGATAACAATAGACCGAGAGCCAGCTTATGAATATATTCCTTTGATAGAAGAATTCTAATAGGCAAAATCTACCAGCTGTATTGAATTCCCTTAGGACCTCCATCTAACACGCCCCCTCAATCTCTACCTTCTCTATCCGGCGTCAGTGGCTGCCCTTCAATAACAGCCTGCCACACTGCCTTCAATGCTGTCCAGCAGAATAATGAGTTTGGAATAATGAGTGTGTTTCATGTCCTCCAATTTAAAATGATGAAGAGAGTTGTGTGTTCTAGGCATGGGCATTGATGTGTTCCCATATGTCCACAACCATTATATAGACACGCTGAGGTGGCTTTGAGCAGGCCGGATGCATATCGTCTAGCGGCTGCCCGATTTCCATAAAAAAGCTCCTTGCTCATCAGTACATGTGGAAACAGATAACCGAGCGTAAAGGAATGCCACTCACTGATGGAAACATATTGAAAAATACCACCACTCTCGTGGCTCCAACCCATTTCATTTTCACATTGATTTGCAAGCCTCTGTTTGAGTTATAGATTTTTCCAAGCTGGTGGATGTCCCTGAATGACAAACTATGGCCTGAAGTTCACTTTGAAAATAACAAGCATCTGTTCAATCCGTAATTGTGCAGTTTGTTTATTGGCAGGGAAGGTATGCATTTTGGCTTAAAGGGAGAGTTCACCCAAATTACAAAATTGCCCATTGCTGTCCTAACCCCTGATCAGTCTGTCCATGGATTTGACAGGAATCCACGTTTAGAATACTAAATACTATTCTAATTAGTAACTGGTTGAGAATAACTAACCAGCACCTCAGGAGTTTGTGAAATATGGCCAGTATACCATACCTCAGGGTTACATCCAGGCAATCTGCATTGCGTTATTCCTAATAAAAGCCCATAACATGGGTGACTTATCCAGCATAGAACACTACAACACTTACAATCCAATACCACACCAGTCTTACATCCTCCATTGAGTTCCACTGTGGGCTCGTAAAGGGGTGACAGACAGACACACTGCAATGAAATGCAGCAATGTTCCAGCAGAGAGTTTGCCGCACTGACTGTGCCTGCGTGCCCCCAAAGCACTGTGGTCTGTAGCCTGACCTTTGTGACGCACCAGAGCCTCAGATGCCCTCCCTGATAGTAAAGATATGTCCTGTGTTGTGGTGGCGTGTGCGGAACGGCTCCTAATGTCCGCAGAGCACCTCCCCCACGGCCAGCCGTACCACTGCTGGCAGGGAGTGTCATCGCTAGGCCCAACAAAGAACTGGGCCAGATCCTTCAACAGTTCAGATGGAACGGTGCACAAACCTCTGCATGAAGTGCATGGCCAACTATAAAGAGCAGGAAGGGGTTAACTAACAAGGCAAGCGTGTCACCACTGTCGTAGAATATCAAATCACTGTCTGACTTACTGCATTTAATGCACACGTCGTACTGGCTTCATTTGGTTGTCATTGAAGAAGACTAGGAGGTACATTTCATTGGCTTCTATATTATTGCATTAAAGGAACCGCTACTGAGATTGGAGTCAGATTAAATTTATTGCATTTAATGTATTCCTCATACAGTTTTAATACCTTTCATAAACCTTGCAGAGCAGCAATGGCTCTCAAGGCACCAGACATTCCTCAAAATGGCTGCACTCTTTCCTCACACTAGCATTCTTTTGAAATTACTGATAGTGTAGGGAATAAATGGGTTCACATCATATGTACTACAGACAAAATGTGTGAATTTGACGCAGAGAACATTAATCTACAGTCGTTTCAAATGATAAGCTATTTGATATATTCTCATGAATTCATGTAACCAGCAGTACCAAATATCTTAATGTCAAGTATCTGGTCCAATCAAAGATTTTAAAACTCATACTGTAAGATACTTTAAGAATCTGCAAAGCGTATCTGGTACTTGATGATATTACCATTTGGCTATTTGGCACACATATGTATGGTGGAGCCAATATTGTGATGAAGCAGATGCTCCTATCTGTATGTTTTTTGTAAAGTTTTTAGTTTTGGCCACCCTGTGGGTGTCAAACCAACAACCCTGGCATTGCAAGCACAATGATTGTATCAAGTGAACGTTGCTTGTAAGAAAGATGTTTGTACTAAAATTTCACACAGCGAAATAGCCTTTAGATAAGCAATATTGTTAGAATCTGCCAGGGTTAACCTAGAAGCTAACATCCTACCCAAACTAGCTTATTTTGCCACATGCTCTTCTTGCTTGCAGGGACTGCAACACTGCCTGAAGATGGCAAACTCCACAGCTTCTTATGACCAGCTGGTCTACCAGGTGGAAGCTCTCCGCCAAGAGAACACCCATCTGCGGAGAGAACTGGAGGACAACTCCAACCACCTGTCCAAACTGGAGAACGAGACCTCAGATATGAAGGTGAGAGAGGGCAAAGAGGCATCCCCAGGACTCATAGAGAAATAAGAAAAGGAGAAGATTAGTGATGGTTTTATGATGTTTGAAAGGTTGATGTTTTATCCTTTGCATTGATTTTTAGGTTTGTCATTTCTATCCATGCCAACAAAATTATTTCTAAATGAATAACAAACAGGAATTCATCCATGCCTACACCAGTTTGGTTCAAAAGTATATTTGTCATTTGCAATAACGAGTTATGGCAATAAAATGCTTGGTTTTCCTACTCCCGACAGTGCAGTTAAAAGTTAAAGAAGTAACAGTGTATATAATATAAAAATAAGAAGATAACACAATCAGTCAATAATAACACTATACAAAAACACACATCAATAATATCAACTATACAACTGTACAACCATAGCGCAATGTAAAAGTGACAGGTGTGCTTGATATAATTGGCAGATGAGCATGAAATAAAGTGACAGGTGTGCATGGGGCTATGGATGGAAGGGAAGAGGGGTTCCTGAACTGAGCAGCCTTACAGCCTGAGGAAAGTAGTTGTCCCGTAGCCTGTTTGTTTTGGACGGAATACTCCTGTACATCTACGCATCCCAACATTTTGTTAATCTGTGACTGATTGCTTGACTTCTAGACACAAATAGTCAAATGCCGCCATGAGAAGTCCAGGCAACTCTACTTCAAATAAATATTTTCTCAATTCCGGAGGATGCAGTACACGTCATGTATCTACTTCGCTAGTGACCCAGTTTCTCTCCTGAGTGACTGAACACGCTAATGCCGAGTGGCTAGCATGCCTGGCCTGGATGGACGTAGCATCCATCCAGTAAAGCCCTTGTTACATTAATGATGGGTGTGAAGAGTGGGAAGAGCTGCTCAGGAGAAAGGACACCGGCAGACAATTCAGCTCACTGACATTTTTTTATTAATGCTACAGGCCGCTTGAAATCCCTTTTTGTCTGAAGAATATTTCTTCTTTGATACAGATTCTTCTTTTCCTCTGTGGCTTAGCCTGTCCCTGGTGTCCAGGAAAGAATGCTGTTCAAGTTTCTGTCAACGCAGTCCAGCTGCAATGAGGGTTTGCAGTTAGATATTCTTCTGTTCATCAACGAAACGTCCTAATATGATATACAGTTATGTGAGGATTAATAGGATCTGCATCAGTCAGAAGTTACAGTTATTCTCTCTCAGTAAGTGTGCAATTTAATCTCTTGTAGAGTCCTTGCATTCCCTCTGAAAAAAATCAGCTTGATCCTGCATAATCATGCAGCTCTTGTCACCTTTACTTAAATCAAATTGTCACATGGAAAATAATGTTGTTCTTAAAAATGCAGAGGAAAAAGCTGATGAAAGGGATAGTTAGAACTTCTTTAGTGGCAGTAATTTATTGACAGGAGCTCGTGATATGGTTTATATGGGTTCTCAATAGCTGTATATTTTAATTCCCAATGACGTAACACTGTGATATTGTAGATCGCTGTCTTGTGCCAAAGTTAAATTGAAATGTGCCAGAATAGCTGTTTGCAGAGATTTATTTTTACTGGCAGAATATGGGGTGTAATGAGCCTTTGAAATGTGCAAATTGCGCTTTGAAATACCACAGAAATTTTGTGTACCTGATTCTAAGAGACATGAGCAGAAAGGTCAGAACACAATCTGGTTAGTAGAAAAAGACTTATGATGGGCCGTCTTAAGCTGTAATCATAGGTGCCAACCTGAATGCATTCTGGTCCACCCTATCGCCACGGATGCTGTGCACATGCCCAGATGCTGAGCACAGCTGGATAATCCCAGGCTAAAGCCTTTATATTCCTGACGTCAGCTTGAGATATCAGCAGAAAGGATAGCTCACATAGCCAGACACTGGCGACAAACGAACGGTCCGTCTTAAATACAACAATATGGGAGAACATCAGTTCAAGGAAATGGCTTGGATTTTACTTTGATTTGCTGTAATTTCAGCCGTGCTGTTGTCCCTTGACATCTCAGAAATAGACAGGAATGGGTGGACATAACTTGGATCCATTTTTGTTGCTTTGCATTTTTAATCTCTAGGAGATCATCGTTATCCCAAAGCCTGACTCATTTTTGGGTTTACTGTGGCCACGACAACAGTATAAAGTGATCTGGTTTCAGGTTGGACATATACTGTGAATCAGAAATATATTTTTATCTTTTAGGGAGTTCTGAGGGGCCTTCAGAACAAACTGGAGCTGGAAGCCGGTACTTTGGCCTCCTCCGGGAGGACTGATGTGCTGGACCAGCTCAAAGGTGCGTAATGTAACACTGCATTATTTGTCCGCCGTCTCGTCTTTTCCTATCTGTCTAATACTGTGCACACCAAATTTCACGAATAATTGCTCCAGAAATATTAATGACTCAACGTTTCAGAGTTGCATATGGACCTGACCAACTACTATGAGCTGAAGTACCAGCCGCACAACCTGCGAGGCCTCCCAGACAGTCTGAGCAGTCTGGCCACCCCATCCACTGACATGGACGAACGCCTGGCCTGCATGCCTCCCTCCTCCAGAGCCAGGAGCCCCTTGAGACCTTCGTCCCGCCAGAGCTCCTCTCTCTCTGGTGAGGGTGCGGCCGTGCACCCCGGACACCCGTACCCCATGGATGGTGTCCTGGCCAAAGCCATGCTTGGGGATGGACGCATTATGGCACAGCATCTGGAGGAACTCTACAAAGAGAGGTTAGCATTTTGACGTGATTCTTTTTACCCCTACCCTTTTTTCTTCCTACAGAGTTTTGATCTAGCCTATACTACCCCGAAAAGCATGCACGGATGCGTATTCAGAAATAGACGCAATATAAACTTAAACTGTTTTATTTGAGGCTTACTATAACATGGATTGTGTCTAGCACAAGTGTTTGTATATCCGGAACAAATCCTAATGCATAATTTGCTTTGACTGTGATGAGATTCGAGCACGGGACCTATTGTTTGCAGGTGTTTCTTACCACTTCATTATTTACCAAGGGTAGCTAGTCAGTGTCAGTCAGTCAGTCAGTCAGTCAGTCAGTGACATTCGCTCTCTTGGTCAGCTCTGCTTACGCAGTCCGGCAAAAATGGTGGGGGAAATTAAAAAAAGGGGAAATCATTATTCACAATGGGTTAGTGCCATCAGAGAGTGAGGTGCTATGAATCCCCCGGGACATGGTTTATGTGTTGTTAAAGCAGCGAGTGTCTTTGTCTTCCAGAACGATGCTGCTGAGTGAGATAGACAAGGAGGAGCGGGAGCGTCACTGGTACTACAGTCAGCTCCAGGGCCTCTCTCAGCGACTCAACCAGCTGCCGCGCATCGACACGGTGAGATCACCTCATCTGGTGCTGGTTGTTGGAAAATAACTCTTTAGCAAGGCTTTACATAGTGTGGATTTCAGCTCTTCTTACTGCTTTCTTGTATGCTGAATGTAAAAAAATTAACCAACTCATTAAAAGCTGGCAAGCATTTTCCATCAAACGGAATCTTGTGTTGTGTGGAAACTTACCTTGTCCTTATCTCAGTTCTCCATACAGATGGATCTCATTCGCCAGCAGCTGGAGTTTGAGGCGCAGCAGTTACGTTCCGTCATGGAGGAGCGCTTTGGAACCAGCGATGAAATGGTCCAGAGGACGCAGGCAAGACAAAAGGCCAATTCAGCCTTTGGAATGGCAATGCTTACGAAACCATTCTGCGGCTATTTGCGAGAATTTCTTACCATCCAAAATAAGACTGGGATGCATAAGATGCCCCGCCCCAAAACAATGTTTGGACAACATTTCTCCCCAAAATTGCGGTGGCATTCGTAAACGTCTGTCTCTAACTGTTCCAGATCCGTGTGGCTCGACTGGAACAGCTGGAGAAAGAGCTGCAGGAAGCCCAGGAGTCCAGAGGGTCCCCGGAAAAGAGCCTGTGTGAGGTGAGATTCGGGTTGAACTACTTGAGACTCGGGTTGAACTTTGATTCACTGTGCCGCAGAGGCAGAGTTGAGTAATTATTTTGTGCACGTACAAGAATACCACAGAAATTCAGACAGAGGAGGGTGTTCTGTTTTCAAAAAAATCTCTCTGGATTACAAACACAAAGGATGACAAGGATCATTTTCTCTCTCAGGTGATTCATTTCAAATTGGAAAAAAAGTTTTCCTCATTCTGTGGTTGGTTTCATATCTTTCTCTGTCCTCTCCTGCTTCTTCTAAGCCCTGCTCCGAAGGTTTTATATGGGCTTTGTAAACTGGAGGTTTGCGATCATTAAGGCGGATGTAGACTAACAGGTGCAGTGGCAGAACATAGCTTGAAATACTGGAACAGGCAGAAAATAAATGATAGAAGATCTAATGTTTGATGTGCCGAGCGGCATCGCATACTGGTGACTGGAAGACTACACAGGCACATCGCCATGGCGGATTTACAATAAAAAGTATTTGCCTACAAGCTGCTCCATCTCTTTTAATATTGATGAGAAACACAGATGAGAGAATTTTGTTTTAGTTGGAAACCAACACACAGTGTCTATGAATTTGACTGGGGGAATTTACTAGTTAAACCAGGTATGGAAATGAAACTAAAATATTCTTCATATCTTAATTCACATGTTCATAATTTTACTTGAGGAGGTTCCGCTTAGGGTTAATTAATTATTAACTTGTTTGAATAAATAATGGTAGACAATTCAATTGAGGCCATTTGATAGTTTATCGGATTGAACTTAGGCACACCTTTGACCTAGAAAAGCAGGGGCTATTGTAAAACAATTCATTTTGCTCTTTTTCAGAGACAGTTTGATTGGCTCTTAGTGGTAATTCTATTTAGTTCTAAATTCCTACAGAATATTTAAATGTACCGTACAAGCCAATTATGTAAATTAATGTGGTCTTTGATGAGTGGTATGTTGCAGACGTGTATCTAATTAGGATGATGCATTTTGACTGTACACAGGAAGTAGGCATCCTTGTCATATAGGAGGATCTCCAGTATAGCGTGCGAAACTGTGTTCGCCCTTAACACATTGAAAATCCTCTTTTATATTAACCTTGAGTTGACTGAGCTAAGCTGCAGTGCCCAGACACAACCGCACGCCCCCCTTCATTCCTCTCACCTTGTGCTGCTCTCTGGCTGCAGTCTCTAGTGCTGTCATGTTGCTATGCAGAACGTGGGCTTTGCCCCTCTTTAGCTGAGCTCCCATTGGTTGCTCCTCCAATGAAGGGTGGCGTTGCTTGGGCACGGCAAGCTTTGGCACTGCAGAATCCTGCATTTCAGTTGCCCAAAACAACGCTGAGTGGGTCCCAGACTCGTTTGTCTATCTGCTGCTGTTCTGAGGGAGAATAGCAATGAGCTCTCCAGAACCAGGATGCAGGGAGAATTTGAAGTAAAACGAGGACACAAAAGACACATTGTTCTGTTTATTTTCTGGGCTATGGTCATCCATCTTGCCTTTGCCAGTGCCTGAACTGCGCCGTTCAATTCAATGTGGTAAAAACCTCAGCAGATTTAATTAATCCACAAAGCAGACACATTTTGCAGGCTTGTATTCTTATTGGCACTTTATTGCTTTTCAACATGGAGCAATATGACAAGACAACAAGACAAGCATATGACACCCTCCCTCTTTGTCTAAAAGCGAATATTTGGTACACAGACTTACACACACACACTGTCTCTCACTCACACACTCGTTCACACACTCACACACTCACACACTCACACACACACACACACACACACACACACACAGTTACCATGGTGATGGGCTGGGGGGATGAAAGAGTTGATAAATGACTCTCTGAGGATTTGCAAACGCGAATGTGTGCTTGTCAAATGCAAATTGAGTGTCTGTATGCCAGATGAGTAGAGCGATATCTGTCTGCAGCGCCAAGATGAAGATGCAGGGAGGGAAATTTAATGTATTAATGGCAGTTATGGTCTAGAAATAATTTAGTTTATTTAAAATTATTATTATTTTTAAATGATCTAGGTTTTTGTAATATAAATGTATATTATATATGTAGATTGTTTTCCTTTTGATATATTGACTAATTATAGAAACATTTGTGCACCATTATTTTTATCAAAAGTTAATAAACAAACAGAGAAATTAAGTACTTATTTCGCCTTGTTCAGACAAAGTGGTCTAAAACAACTCTACCAATTTATTTTCATTTTCAGATCTCTAGCAGTGAAAAGCCACCTATTTCTGAAACAGAAAATGCGTCTTCTGCTTCTGCTCTTGATGCACAAGGAGATGGGAGCAAAGTGAGGCCACCTTCATCACACCTTTCATAATGATGAATGCCTATGCAGATGTAAAATGCACTCGGTATTTTGGTGTTTTAAATATACACATAATGATACAAAAATATCCCCCGAACTGCTATATAAGACTGAGGCATATCAGTCAACTTCCTTTAACCTCCTAAGACCTGAGCTTTTAGAATGTATGATTTAAAAAAAAAAAATTAAGTATAATATCTAAGCATTGTCTTTGAACATGAAGCACTTTTTGAAAGAAATTGTCCTCATCTGATGACATTGGATTTATTTGACAAAAACGTGTCCACATGTCCTCACATGTGGACACAGGGTCTCGGGAGGTAACAAAAACGTAAATGAATGAATAAAATAAAGATAAAATAATGAATAAAATGCTGTCTCTGTGTATTGGATCTGTGTTAGGTGGAGATGGTGTTCTGGCTGCTCTCCATGCTGGCCAATCGGGACAGGGAGGAGATGTCCCGCACTCTGCTGGCCATGTCCAGCTCCCAGGACAGCTGCTTTGCCATGCGCAAGTCTGGCTGTGTGCCTCTTCTAGTGCAGATCCTTCACGACGGCCCAGGCGGTGCCACGGAGTCAACCGGGAGTGCTGCGTGCAGCAGGGAGGCCCGGTCCAGAGCCAGCGCGGCGCTGCACAATATAGTGTACTCCCAACCCGATGAGGGCCAGGCCCGGCGGGAGATGAGGGTGCTACATGTGCTGGAGCAGATCCGCTCTCACTGTGACAGCGGCTGGGACTGGATCGAGAGCCACGTGGCCACGCCTTCCCCCAGAGGTGCCACAACCACAGGTCAGTGTGGGAAGGGAGCAGGAACGTTTCAGGAGATTAAAGTCGTCTTTATAGCAGACTGTGGATTATGCTGTGAACGTGAGAGTAATTCCAGACGTCCCTGTGTCGTGCGCAGAAATACCAGAGCCTTTGGAGCCCCAGATCTGCCAGGCCATGTGCGCTGTCATGAAGCTCTCTTTCGAGGAAGAGTATCGTAGGGCCATGAATGAATTAGGTTCGTGAACAACACATCAACGGAGAATGTACCGTACTTCCGACCCAGACAACAAGGCCCAGCCATACAGACAAATATTATACGTGACTGAATTTGCCGATGGGTTTGTGATTTGTATGCCTGGTGTTTTCGTGTTCAGGGGGCTTGCAGGTAGTTGCAGAACTTATGCACTTGGACCATGAGCTGTACGGAATGCAGAACGATCCCATCAATATGGCACTGCGACGCTACGCGGGCATGGCGCTGACAAATCTTACCTTCGGGGATGTCGTCAACAAGGTAAGCTCCAGGTGGGCCCGAGCTCCAAATGAGCCCAAGCTGAGAGCAATATGTGTTTTTAGGGATATTCTTCACCAGGATAACTTAGGTCTGATCCGTATTTTTTTTAGGCTACTCTCTGCACCAAGAAAAACTGTCTGCAAGCGATCGTTGCCCAACTTGCATCTGATAGTGAGGAGCTACATCAGGTACAATCTTCTACTATTTCTCTGTAAATACTACCACATATTCATTCTGTCACATATCAGGCCCACAAGCCATTACAGACAAGACATTTAGTTTTATTGTTTCAAATGTATGTTTTCAGCATCACGTGTCTTATGTGTTCTATTATTTTCTCACAGGTGGTGTCCAGTATTTTGAGGAATCTGTCATGGCGGGCAGACATCAACAGTAAGAGGGTCCTTAGAGATGTAGGGAGTGTAACGGGATTGATAACTTGTGCTCTTCAAGCCACAAAGGTAAGACAACACCTAGACGTTTTAAACAAACCACACTGGCAACTGTAACAAAAGCCCAATTTAAAGGTAATTATTAAAAAAAATATGAATATCTAATGCAATGTTAATGCTAATCCTATTTCAGGAATCCACATTAAAGAGCCTCCTCAGCGCTCTGTGGAACCTGTCAGCACACAGTCCTGAGAACAAGGTAGCCATTTGCTCAGTAGATGGGGCTCTTGGCTTCTTAGTCAGCACCCTCACCTACAGATGTCAGACCAACTCACTGGCAATCATCGAAAGTGGAGGTGGCATCCTGCGCAATGTGTCCAGTCTTGTGGCCACACGGGACGATTACAGGTATTTCCACAGATATTATTATTTATAATTGCAACCCTTTTACTATAATTTTTATCAATATACAAAAATGTAATTCAAACTTGTTTCTGTACTTGACATATGTTCCCCATATTTTAATACAGGCAAATCCTCAGGGACCACAATTGCCTCCAAACACTGTTACAGCACCTGCGCTCTCACAGCCTGACCATTGTGAGCAACGCTTGTGGGACCCTTTGGAACCTGTCGGCTCGCAGTACCAAGGACCAGGAACTCCTCTGGGACATGGGAGCTGTCAGCATGTTGCGTAACCTCATCCACTCCAAACACAAAATGATAGCCATGGGAAGTGCCGCAGCCCTACGGAACCTGCTTACAAACCGCCCCCTCAAGTACAAGGATGCGGCGGTCATATCTCCTGGTTCTTGCATGCCCTCCCTCTACATGAGAAAGCAGAAGGCGCTGGAGGCGGAGCTAGACGCAAAGCATCTGGCAGAGACATTTGATTCAATTGAAAAACAAAGCAGCCCCAAGCATCCTAGCATCAACAAGCCACTAAGGCATATTGAGAGTCTGGCAAAGGATTATGCATCTGACTCTGGCTGCTTTGATGACGATGAAGCCCCTAATGTCACCAGTAGTCTGGACACAGGGAGTTTTTCCATGCTCTCCATGTTCCTGACTAATTCCAACTTTCTTCAAAATCAGGTGCGAAAGAAAGACAGTGAACCAGAAAGAGATGTGGAACCCCAACAGACAGAAAACAAGAGGCAAGCATTTCCCGAAGATGAGGTATCTGTTGCAGCAGAAAAGTTGGCAAAAAAGATCACCAACACTGTGGCCAAAATTGATAAGTTAGTGGAGGACATTACCATGCATACATCTTCGGAGGACAGCTTCAGCCTCAGCTCGGAGGACCACTTTGCGGACTGGCCCTATGGAGCTGATGAACTTCATGAAGCCAGGGCCAAGTCGTGTTCCCCCTGCCGCCTCTCAGATACAAGCAGTTTTGCACACAGAGAACGTCTAAGCAGAGCTCATGCTCTATTACGTCTCAAAACCACACATGCAAGTTTGTCCACTGACAGTCTAAACAGTGGCAGCACCAGTGACGGCTATTGTGGCAGCAAGGACCAGATTAGGCCCTCAGCAAGATCAGTAACAGTTCAAAGAAGGCCTAACAAGCTTGATCTGAAAGGGGCCCATCAAGAATATCTTAACGTCAGAGCTCATGTACTCAATGAAACAAATCAGACTGATGTCCCAGAAAGAGATTCAGTAGACAATAAAGTGGAGAAAATATCTGAGCTAAATAGCACAGAAACAGAAAAGAGTCAAGAGATGCCCTTGCAAACACCAGTTAGTGCATCAACAAAGGTGTCTTCTGACATCAGTATGACTTCCATAAAGCTGTCCCCTTCTTACCAACACATCCCTTTAATTCAAAGTGTAGCCAAGTTTGGTGTTGCAAAGACTGCCATCAATGTGCAGGCAGCTCAAGCTATGAGGAGACAAGCATGGGTCCCAACTGTGATGACTGGGGGAAGTTTAACCAAGTTCTCTCCAATGAGCTCTGCTAGAAGTCCAACCATTGGACCAATGGAGACACTGCAGAAGTATTCAGTGGAGAACACACCTATCTGTTTCTCCCGATGCAGTTCATTGTCTTCTCTCTCCTCTGGCGATGAAGCTCTGGATGGGCAGAGTCAAAGTGAAAATGAGTTGGAGAGTGACTCATCACTTGAGATCCTTGAAGTGGAAGATGGGAATCTGGTAAAGAGGGAGGAGGAGAATGAGACCCTGGAGGATCTTAGTGATAGCCAACTACTGGTCACTGATTCAAAAACGTGTCCAAGCATTGGTTCTGATCCTATGGAAATTCCATGCCCCACTAAATGTGAAAAGGTGTTTCTCAGGGGTGTATCACCAGGCATACTTGAAGACAGATCACCTTCCAGTTCATCCGAGAACTACATCCATGAGACCCCACTTGTGATGAGCCGCTGTAGCTCTGTCAGCTCACTGGGTAGCTTTGAGTCACACTCAATTGCCAGCTCGATACTTAGTGATCCATGCAGTGAAATGGTCAGCGGAACCATAAGTCCAAGTGATCTTCCTGACAGTCCAGGGCAAACCATGCCCCCCAGTCGTAGCAAGACCCCATGCTTTACTGAAGCAAATGGGCCAGAAACCCAAAATTCCGGCATGACAGGACAGTGGGAAAGCAGCTTGCGCAAGTTCATGGAAATCGCAGACTTTAAAGAAAGGTTCAACCTGCCTCCAGATTTGGACATGATTTATTTTACAGTGGAAAAGCCAACAGAGAACTTCTCATGCGCCTCTAGCTTGAGTGCTCTACCTCTTCATGAGCACTACATTCAGAAGGATGTGGAACTGAAATTGACCCCCTTACTCCAGCAAAAGGACAGCAATCCAACATTCCCAAGGCCACACGGAGATAGAGATGACAATCAGCACCCTTCCTTTACAGACCAAGGGGAAAGATATAGCGAGGGTAATTCAGATGATGATATAGAAATTCTCAAAGAGTGCATCAATTCGGCAATGCCTTCCAAGTTCAGGAAAGTAAGGCCCTCCCTCATCTCCACTTTACCCACCCATGTGCTAAACTCCCAAAGTCGAAAAGCTATACCCGTTTATATGATGGTGCCTAACAGTAGCAATCAGAGGTGCACAGGGAGAAGGATTGTAATGCAACAAAAGGACTTACACCATGATGACTCATCCTACACTGATTCTGCTGAGGGCACCCCTGTCAACTTTTCCAGCACAACATCGTTAAGTGATGAAACACTTCAATACCCAGTGAGGGACAAGGGGGAAAAAGATTGGAGAGTAATGAATACAAACAAACAGGAATTTTTGGATAATGAGGCAAAGAGAATTGAAGACCTTCGGGTTTTCTCCCACTCCCACAAGCCCACAAAATTAACCAGTCAACCTGACTTACCAACCAATCAAATGAGCCGGTCTATCAAACATGTCATACCCACTCAAAGAGTACTGATGCAGAGCAAAGAGGTGGCTGATAGAGTGGCTAATCAGAGAAACCGTGATCAATCTCCCAATCAGCAACAATCAAGACAAAAGCAGGGACAGGTCCTGACAAGGAAACTGGATCTACCTATAATAAAGCAAAACACGGACGGGAACCAAAATCAGAGAGCACTCCAAGGGAATAAGGCTTTTCAGTCTGTGCGCCATCCAACAACTACTGAGGAAGCCATTTACTGCTTCTATGACGACAAGACAGAGGAAGAAGAAATGAAAAGGACAGGGAGAAAACAGATGAGAGAATCCAGCAGGAACACTCTGTCCCGTAGCATGACCAATATTGGTCGAATTGACAATTCCCAGACAAGACCCAAAGGCTTTAATAGGATCAAGCAGAAACTAATTATGGACGAAACACCCCCATGTTACTCACTCAGTTCATCTCTTAGCTCTTTGAGTGATGCAGAATTTGAGGAACACCAATCAAAAGCACAGCAAGTATGGGTAAAAAACAAACATAACAAGATATCTAACCAGGTCCAACAAACCAGATCAATGCACATTCACAATCAGTATGAGGAGCAAAGCTCTCCAAGCTCAGTCAGTATGGATTCAGAGGATGATCTTCTGCAGAAATGCATAACATCTGCAATGCCCAAGCAGAGGAAGAAGCTCTCTGCAAGAAGGAAAGCAGAGAAAAAGCAGAAACAAAGAAATGACATGCAGAAAAGTGGATGGAACAATGAACAAGATTTTGATAGTGATGACATGGCATCGGATAAAGACTCAGACCTCAACAGTGTTGAATGGAGAGCAATACAAGAGGGAGCCAATTCTGTTGTTACAAGGTTACAAGCATCAAAGTCTCAAGAGCCATCTTCTGAAGAGACAGAATCTGTACTCTCATTTATGTCTGGATCTAGCTTCACTCCAAAAGAAAAGAAAATATTTAAAGATAAAAAAGCAAACAAACCCCTGGACTTTAACCAACGTAAGCCAGTTCCAAATCTGCCAGTGGTCTTTAGAGGTAGAACAGTGACATACACGCCTAAGAAAGAGACTAATCTTTCACAAATCCCTCCTCCGAAGAAGACTTCCCCTAAAAGAGATGTTCCAAAGAATCCAAACCTTGCCCAACAGAGATCAAGGAGTCTTCACCGTTTGGGACAACACCATGACTCCACACAGTGGTGTTTGCCAAAAAGAAGCTCAACCCCACCGCCGAGGATACCCAAGAGCTCATCCTCTGGATCATCTCAAAGCTCTACTCCATCGAGACAGTCCCAGAAGAAAATTACCTCCCCCTCACAAATAACTAAACATGTTCCAAAAAAAGATACCACTCCAGCAAGTCCACCTGAAAGGAAGGGACGTTCCACTCTTCCTTCAAATCAGAGCCCAAAATCCCCAGCACATAAAACACAGAAGTCACCTGTCAGAATTCCCTTCATGCAGAATGCAGTAAGACAGTCTAGAACTCTATCACCATTGGTTACCAACCAACCCACAAGCATCAGCAGACAAAACAGTCAGTTATCAGGGAAAACAATCCCTCCAGCCAATCGTTTTGACTTAGTACGCATGACATCTGTCCATTCTAGCAGCAGTGAGTCCGACCGCAATGGTTTCCTGAGACAACTAACCTTCATCAAGGAATCAAAGTCTATGATGAGACGTGATGGTTCATCCTCACGGTCTGTTCCTACCTCACAGCATGCATCGCCCAGAAGAGCAATTCCAGGTGCTCCTGCAGTCTTCCTCTGCTCATCTCGATGCCAAGAGCTGAAGGCAGTTGCTCAGGGACCAAGAAGGTTGCAAGGAAAGGGGCCAGGGCCAAGGCAAGAGCAAAAACAGGGGCAGGACCAGGGCCTTCAAAAGCAAACTGTGGCGCTTTCCAGAGCTGCATCAAGTGACCGAGACCTCTCAGTGAAACGCCCAGCCAGGAGAACAAGCTCGGAAAGTCCTTGCAGGGCACCTCAGAGGAATGTGTCTACAACCAAGCAGCAGGAGAGAGACGCCATCAAACGGCATTCCTCATCACCCAGCATAAACATACTGAGCAGAGTAACTAGCCGCTCCTCTCTACGTTCCTCGTCCTCTGACTCAAGTGGCCGAGCCAAGAGCGAGGATGATACAAAGAAGAAGCAGCAGAAAACAGGATCACGCCTCAATGACAGAGTCACCTGGAGGCGCATTCGGGATGAGGACGTTCCTCAAATACTGAAGAACACTCTGCCATCTACTGCACTGCCTCTGTTGCCTGTTCCTGAAGGGAAAAAACCCAAACCACCAGCACTGCCAGGGAAACTGCCAACCATATTACTTAAGTCAAGAAAGACAAGCGATGCCACAGTCCAAACTGAGGATTTCTTGTCGAACAAGACCAACTCAAGCACCTCTCCAACTATTGATACAGCTCCAGTAATCTCAGAAGAGGCAGCAAGACTTGTCCTCCTTAGAAAGATCAGCATTGCCTCTGGCCAAGATGGAGACTCAGATGGATCCCTAAAGAGCTACAGCACAGCCTCTAACTCTTCAGAGACTCATACAGGTGGCGTTGGCCATTTCCGTCAGAGCTCGCCCAGCAAGGCTGTTAGGGTCACCCCATTTAACTACATACCCAGTCCAATGGCCTGCTGCCTGCAAGACGCACAGAGCCAAGCAACAATAAATGAAAAGTCATGTGAAAAGTTGGAGGCGTAGTACCTTCTACCGAGTACCATAAGTACTTCTGCACAGTACATGGTAGAAAAGAAGAATCCTGTATTCCTGATTGAAACTAACTCTCAGGTGGATTAGTTGTGTTTATCAATCTTTTTTACCTCGGGTATTGAACCTTCTTTTTCCTCACAGCTTCACAAACGTGTCTTTAGCAAAGAACACTTGTCAATTCGAATAATCTGATCCCACATACCATTCATGCAAGTTGGATGTATGTATTAAGGCAGGACTTGAATGGGTAGAAAAGCACTATCCATTATATAAAGGAGGTACGGGGAGTAGCCTAATCTCATACAAAATGGCAATGCACCTTTTTGTACTTTTTGTATTTGTATATAAACCATTGCCTGTTAGATGAGTAGTGTAGACATGACAACATACAAAAAATAACATTTCCTGTGGATTTCAGGATATTCAGCACCATCATCAAAACAAGGGATGGACAATTAATGAAAAACGATATGCAAAAATATAGAATGAAAACCCTGGAAGATTTGTGTATTTTTGAAAAGGTACTTCTGTGGCTCAAAACTAATTGAAAAACCTGCTGAAATTCATCAAACTATGGACGTAATCTTATGTATAGTATTTCTTATGTACATCTTGCTGCTTCACTATTGCCACACTATTCACTACTGACGATATGACACTGTTAGCGCTCACTTTTAAACCACTGCAGGAATTATCATTGCCGATATCTAACGTTAAACAATCAGTACTGCTGGAACTCTGTGTTGTATTCTGTCTTAAATGCAGCATTTTAAATACATAGGGATACAGCAGAAATGTATAAGCTTCCCAGTGAGCCCAAAAACAACTATTTGTTGCTCTTTACAGCATGCTAAATACACCTATATCACACCTGTTAATATTGTGGATGTTGGACATAAAATCACCTTTTCCTCATACATAATTAATTTAAAAAAATACAAGTCAGACATGGGAACAAATGTATTTATAGTCTATCTGCAATGTGGATCATGTGTCAATGAGAAGATGACATGCTCATCATTGATGCTCAACATACAGTAGAACGGGCTAAATGACTGTATTTCAACTTAATAGCTGTAAACGCCTTTGTCAATTGAATGCTACTACATTATATTGGTGTTTGCCTCTAGAATCAGGTATATTTAAAAGTAATCAAAGAGCAGGAACAGAAGTTGATGGCTGATGGTCGTTAACAGAGAAACAACTGATGGTCTACAGAAGTGTCCTCACACAGAAACGACTCTGTAAAAATATTTACAGAAATGTGTTTATATTTGCTTAACCATCTTGCTGTCAGTAGTAGGTCAAGGAACTCAAGCATTAAGACCTTAGAAATTAAACTGAATATTCTCTGTAGTTGTAACATAACTTGTTCATGTTCTCTGAGAGATGTAACCACAGTAACGGCAATTCAATGGAGACAAGTGCTTGGCAGAAATTAAACTAATCTGGTGAGAGTTTCATGTAATTTAAGGGCTGTTTATTCTGTTTAAATGTGCAACGTTAAATGTAAAATTTCCAAAGCATGTTTGAGTAATGCAAGCCCATTTGTCACACAGTGGCAATTTCTAATGTATAAACAGCCTTTAAAGATTGGTAGTGATTATGCAGTACATAGGAAAGGGTTGTCAGAGACAGTATTGTTAAAAGTTTGGAAAGATCCGTACAGCTAAAATGTTGTACACTGTATGTACCGAATCTGAGTAAAAGGTCCAAGATTCTTCACCATGAATGTCATAGACCTTGTTTACACCTGGCAATATTTAAACTTAGATTAATTACTTGTAAGCACAAAATTATTTGTTAACTGTTTGTGACCTCAAAAGTATAATAAGTGTACCTGCCGAGGTGGAAAAGAAAGTTGATTTGCAATAGACATGACTTGGCACAGTACTGCTGTAAAAGTAAGGGTTTTACCTTTAAAAGCTGGTGTAATTATTGTATCAACCTCTATTACAAACAGAATATATGAAGGACCATAGGTTGAATGCACGGAGGACGTAATAGGTGGTGATATAACAGATCAGATATTAGGGTCAAGAAATGTCATGCCAGGTGTGAACGAGCCAAAGGCAAATGGTACCATGTGATATAGGCCAAGGAATGAAAGTCATCATAATAAATGTTCTCATCAAATAAAATGTGGCTGTATTTGAAATTCATTAGAGGTTTTTCTTGAATATATGAAAACAGGAATGTTTTGAGCACAATAAGTCAATGCAAAAACACATGATTACCAGGCCCCCAAAGCAATCCATGTTTCAAATTTACCCCAATGGGGGAACCAAGAATCTTAAATAACTTTATAGGCTGTATAAAATAAACAACACAAGCAATGAGCTACAATTTTTCCAACATATGATATATATGGAACTTAAAGATTTAAGGGTATTAACCAAAATGTCACATTCATCAAATGAACGTATTTCCGAAAACATTTAATTGTTTATTGGCACCCCTGTTTTCAGTAGTTTGTCCACCCTTACTTTGCATCTGGCAAGATAATGACAATGATCCTTGTCCTCCATTTTTTACTAAAAGATTGGACCCACTGGAAGTATCCAGATCCTTGACAAAATCCCCTCTTCAATTCAAACCAGGTTTCAATGGTATCAATCGAAGTCTGTTGATTAGAATTGTCTATTGAAATATCAGTGGCAATTTAGCTTCAATTTGATTCTGTTCTTTTTAACTAGGGATATTTTCACAGAACAATTAATTTGTAGGGACATTAACATCTGACCTAATTATCAGTGGTGTTTGAGGTGGAGGATAATGGCCTGGAGTTATTAAGTCATTAGGGGCAGGCCAAGCCACTGAGAACATGTCCCTCATTGGCTGAGGGACAACCCCCTCGACACATCCATGGTTACACCTCCCCATACAATTATAGGTGTAGGAACCTTTCCTTTCATATTCATTGTTTGCATCGTAGTGTAAAGGCCTTTAATTCACGCCCTTCAAGTTAAAAGTCACATGAACTAGGCTTAATATTCCTATAGCCAGGAGTTCATTTGGAATTTGGGAAGTGGTCGCAGCACTACTTTCTCAGGGTTTGCGGGGGTAGAAATTGAATATGGTTGCTTCCTTGTTGGGGTCTTGGTTGCCTGAGAGCTTAAACGATGTAGAAGGCCTGAAAACCCAGGTCTTCTATGAACAAAGCATTCTGGTCTGGTCTTCCTTGTTGAGCGTTCAGCATGAGAACCTGATTGCCATCTGAAGTGCTTCAGAAGACACATATCAACATCAACTCTCCTGAGTTTGCTGGGAGTTGCTTGGATGAAGCAGGGCTTATCACAAATTGGAAATCATATGATTGTGTAACATTATGTCAAAGTAACATTTAATTACATTTACATTACATTACAATTACGTTTTTATATTTACTACAGGATATCCTGACATTCAGACAATATAAATAACTTATTTGACAATGTAATAAGGCAGACCAATTCATTAAGATTTTTTTTGCCAGCAATGATTTTGAACAACATTGAACTGACACAAAGGACAACCAGTTATCCCATTTCCATTTCAGAGGCTGTGTGAATCCAGGAAGTCAACTTTGTTCCCGCTTAATTGTTTTAAGGGGTTGTTCCCCAACCCAGATGTGTGATAACACGATTGGAGTGTGGTCAGAGGGCTCTCCCTTTGACCTCAGCCACTCTTATTTCCAACTGTTCTCCAGATTCCCGCAGTTCCTCCCTCCGCTGAACAAGTTCACCTTTAATCTCCTGAAGCCGCTCGTTCATTTCCAAGTACCTGCGGCTTTGAAGGTACTTTGTCTCAACTTCATTGTCGGGTGATCCTCTGTTGGCATCTGTAAGTGGGGGGACATTTTGTTAAGTTTTCTAAAGCGTAACCCACAAAATCAAGTTGACCATTTCTTAAAGGCTGAAGATGACTTTCTCTATTTATATGAAATAAAGTAAATTAATGCGTCTGAAAGGCAGAGTACGAATGTCAATTAATATATTGAGTGAGGCTACGAAAAGGCTACGTGCGGTGTGACTGGTGTAAAGGTGCATACTGCATAGTGTACCTTGGTTGGCATCCTCCAACACACTGAATACTGGATCATTCGGGAAGGCTCGGTTAATGTCCTCAAGGATCTGCTCCACAGTGGGCGGATCTGGTCGATTTGGAAGTACCACTCGTTTCTTATTTTTAGCACCCATACCGATGTTCATTCTGCAGAATCAATATGAGTACTGTCTAATCTGGGTTACTAATGGTGGGAGGGAAATAAAGAGCTGTAAGACAAAAATTAATATATATAGCGAACGTTACGAAACAGTTAGTTTTATCGATGAGTATTACTGTAACGTTGGTATCCTGATGGTGCGGGGTCTTCTAAACGTATCACTGCTCTGTTGATATCTAAGCTAAAGCACCAAGTTCTATTGTAAACGTTGTTAGCCTCCAATACAACGTAACTTCAAACAAAACTACCATTTAGCTAGCTAGCTTTAGTGGCAAAACAATTGATTGTGCGCGTGCGTAGACATGAACTTGACACGTCATTCGTGCGAGACATTAGAGAAGGTTAGAAGTCTACGAGTTGAAAAGCCGTTCTATTACATTGCGATTGAAAGAATCCGTCATAGGGTGAAATAGTCACAAAACCTGGTGGCAAAGTATACGTTATTATAAATAAGAATCAGTTTTTGATTCACTTGCCTGGAAAAAGAAAAGTACAATTTTATTCATTTTCAACAGCAACGTATCGGTAACTAGTATGGTGCAGTGGAGAGTACGAACTAGAATGTTGACAAATTAAGTTCATACACATGACCAGATAGGTATTCAGAACATACGTTGTTTTCACATAGTCCGTTCCGCTACTGGTTGGACAAATGTAGTCTGTAACGGGTGGATGAAAGCACGTCTCTTCTATTTTGTGCTAGCATAAGATAATAAAATTTCGCCACCAGTCGCTTTTCATTGAAAACATATTCTGATAGCAGAATAAACTGGACCAGCTGCATAGGAATTAATCCTCTAACCTTCTCTATGTGCGTCACAAATCTTTGCTGTGTTTTTTGTTCCCTCTTATTTGATTGGGGTTGATTGTGATGCCTACCACAAGAAGGCACTCTTTTCTACATTGTCATCCAGGACCCACACAAAGGTTGATCTGTGCCAAACAATGTGATAATCATTATGGGAAGTAAAATGGACAGTAAAATCAATAGGAAAAAAACGATTTATTTAAACGAAACTGGTATTTGTGCTTTAGAGAGTATGTCGTATATAATATAGGTACAATGGAATGTTTAATAAATAAATAATTTGCATAATTTATCGTTTACAATTGTCACATTATCAACATTTGAGAATATAAAATTTGAGAAAAACATTCAAATAAAATAAATAGTGGATACATATTAAACTCAGAAAAATCTATTCTGTGAAAAGAAAAGGAACACAGTCTAATGCCTAGAACAGTATGGACTGTTGTTGAAGCACTGAGCCCATTACCTAATATACATAATGTAGGCCTACAAAATATTTGGATACAAACCAAAGACTTAACGAATCAAATCCAGATATCCCAAAGCAGTGATGAGAATGTCTCAATATTTGACCCTACATTCCACAACCATGCAGCTGTGATTTTCAGTTGTGACAGTTTGGTTTAATAGCAGCATAAACCTCTTCAAAAGTCATTCCGGTAAATCTTGCATTGGCTTGGTTTGCCGTTGTCCATACAATCTGCTAGACTTCCCACAGATGGATGACCTAGAAAAACAGTGATAAGACACTTGATCACAGTTCACTTGTAGTTGCCTAAATTCCTTGAATCATAGTTTGTAAGACATGTGTAAATCCCCAATGTAGATATGTTCAAATATAATGAGGAATATTAATGAATAAGGAATAAATATAGGGACAGCATACACAGCAGAAAGTAAACAGTGTCTATATGAAGAGTGAAGTTTAATTCTTTGGAATTGACGGCTGTTGGTATGCATGGGAAATGGTCTCAGCAACAAAACATCACTGGACAAAGTAGGATTCAGATATGCTTAGTCAATAATTCTAGTTAGACAACTTTGGAAGTCTGAGAACATCTGACAAACTTCTAGATTCAACTATCCTTTTAAGAGTTTAGAGAATTTGGTTAATGCAATTAGTCGTCTATTCCTCTAGATCCAGTGCCCACAAATCCTTCCAGATGATCAAGTGAATTCAGTGGGCGAGCCTGTATATACGCTATGTATCACTCTGCATTTAAGTCATTCAGCGGATGCTCTCATCCAGAGAGACTTACGGTAGTGAATATATTTTTATTATTTTTCCGTCCTGGACCAAACACACCATTCTCTACTAACTGAACTACAAGTGCTTATCAGAGGATCACTTACCATTAGTCTGCTTTGGGTTCAGTGTAGATCAACTCATTCAACATCTTAAAAACATGGAATAGGAACAGATACAAGACATTGAGTTATTTTTAAAACCGGGTATGTTAGACTTCATTGACATCGGTTAATTGGCTGATGGTCGCCTACTTATTTGGACCGTTCATGTAAAGGATTCACAGTTGCGGTTTTAACATAATGCCCTAAGGAGGGAATCCTGGCAACCATCAGCCAATTAATCCTGATTGATCTAGACCTGACCACCATCTGTTGCTGTGCGAAAACCATATTTGCATGCTTAATCCATGTTTAGACTGTGCCTGCTACTGAATATCCTCCATAAAGGCCCTCACAATACTGAATGAAAAATAAGCCCACATTCCTGGTTTTCAGGGAAATAACAAAGTGAAAAATAACATGGCAACATTGACAGAATCCATTATCATCAAATTTCAGTAGCGAAGTCCTGGGTAGCTAGCAGCATATGCATAGCTCCACAGAGAATTGTCTCTGAAACAATCATAACAACGGCAATAACATTTACTAGCTGGGGGATGTGGTCCCAGACCTCAGTGGGAGGCTTGACATGACAAATCTGTCATATAATATCTGTACTCCATTGATAACATTCTCATTTGAAAAAAAGCCCCTTTATTGAGTTTCAGTCACTCAGTATTGTCATTTTACTTTCAATTAAAATGTTTTTATTATTTCTGTTATATATTAATCAAATGAGGTTTCAACTAAAACATGAATAAATGAGTTACTTGTGCACAATAATTAAAAGGGGTCTAAAACATGGGCTAATGATTATTGTTTTGTGTGAAAACAGAGCTACTGGAACATACAAGCACAAAAATAGAGGGACTATGTTAGATGACGGTGTGTCAGTGAGTTTTTAAGGAACAAACAAAGAAATAAAGAAATAAAGCAATAGTCATTGTGAATATAAAGAACTTGTTTTACGTACAGGTGTGTCTGAAGTGCTGGGTAAGCTTTTGGTATCCGATTGTTGTATACTTGTAGTCTTGTTCTTCACCAGTGTTTGAAGGACTGAGGTCAAACAGAACAGAAAAGAAAGAGACCAGCCAAATGTAAACCAGATTTCAATGGTAAAAAATAGACAATAATGAACATTACATAGAAAGCGTTTGGAAAGTATACAACCATACACACATGCACTAACACACATGTTTTTTACTGGAAATGTAACGGACTGCACTGTGGTTAGTAGCTACCTCAATATCAGCTCAGTTCCTACCATCCTTTCGTCTATGACCTCAGCTGACCTCTTTAATCCCTGCTAGACCATTTGTCAGCTTATTGAATCCACCCCTGGTGTGACATCATAGCCTTGAGCAAATGATCTTACTGAATCTATCCTCAGTGCTTTCTCAATATGGGTGCCATGTTACACGGAAAGGTTTAATTGGATTTGTACTGTTGAAAGACCATAGCTATGTGGAAAAATCTGCTGATTTATTTTGCTTTGGCATGATATTGAATACAGGTAACTGACAGAACATGTTTCCACTAGCACTGTGACATTCTCCAAACGTTCTAGCCAGGAGTTTCTGGATGTTGCTTAATAACCAGCAAACAAAACAAAGCAGTTTGAAAACCATGTTTGGAAGAAATGGAAACATCCTACGGTTGTCCAAAATAAGAAAACCCTTCAACTATCCCTTTGAGATGTACATTAACTTCACTGAGGCAAGGAGCTAGTCGTTTCTGAACTGGGCTGGCGGGAGTCTCTGTACCTTCTCTTGTGACGGTCTCGGCTGCGTTCATGGCCTTTCCGCTGAGGTCACTGACCATGCTATCCACTGTGGCTTCGTGCTTGAGGAAGATTGGCCGCACCACTCTGTTGTACAGGACCTGAGAGCCATTCCATGCAACAGGAGCCATGCACCACAACAGGAACAGGCACTGGGAAAGAAGGATGGCAAAAACGGGAACATGATTGACAAGTTAAAGGACAATACATGAGAGAAACACAAAGGCGAAGAATATCATCAAGCATAAATACTGTCATCAAGCATAAATGTAAGAATTTTATCAAACATAAATAAATGTGTTTGGTCACAGGTATTTCACTGCACACCAGGAATTTATTGAAGGTCCTTGGAGCTTGTAATGGCTTGTAAAAAGTTGTGTGATACCTGTGGAAGACAGTCTTATACACTTTCAGCCAGTCAGCATTCACAATTACCACCTCCCCATAAATGATCTGCTATATTCAGCAACCTATAGGTGTCTTGAAATACTGTCATTTTAAGGTCACTAGGGGGTCACATTGAGTAAGATCAACACATAGTATTGTCTGTGTGATACACTTGATGCAGCCTTACCTTGAAAGCGTAGTAGAATGGAAACCAGTAGAGGAAGATGTCAGAGAAGAATTCCCCCAAACTGAAGATTCCGTAGACCACCCAGTAGGTCAGCCATTTGGTGTCATCTTCTTTGTTTGCACTCTCAATAGCCTTGATTCTACATGGAAGAGTGGAAACTTTAACCAATATCACATAGTATCTTGCCTCAAGTAGGCCAACACCTGTACAGTCTGAAGAAAGGTTTTATCAGACTGTAATCATTCTAGAAGACATAAGCTGGTTTGCTACTCTACTTACGAATAATATGCAGGGTACACAAATCCAATGAGGTTACAGAGGAGGGAGGCGCCATAACCATATACCAAATATAGTCCAGTCAGGGACACCGCACCTGTCAGTCACACAACAGACAAGGACTTTGTTTAATGAGAGGTTAGACAGCACAGACGCTGCTCATTCATGAGAATGTTATAGCTGTGTAAAGCTGCAGAGAAAAACAAAACTTGAGAATACTTCAATTTACAGAAGGCTTGTGTTCGTCTGTGTTGACACATCTACTGTCCCTGCCCATACAGTGAGGTAAACCGGTATAGATATCCTGGCTTTCTTTATTCCCGGTCAATTTGAATAACTAGAGACAACACCCTCTCACACATGCGGACAGCTACTCTCTGTAACATTAAACAGGATAGCGACATGTCTGGATACAGTTCTGAGTTATTAAAACCCTTAATCCCAGGTACAAGGGCTGACAGATCTATATTACCGTGCTTTACAGGGCTGATACTAACATGTGACAAGGATCAGAGTCAGAGTCAACCAATGGCACGAATGCAGTCGTGGCCAATGTATTGTCAACATCCTCTGGTGGCCTGTTTATAGTTGATTCCAACATGCTTACTGATCCTGTGCATTTACATTGAAACAAATCATATTGCTTCTATTAATATTCTAAATCCATCTACACATGTGGGAAAATTAAGAATGTTAAGGACTTATGTATTAGCACCAGGTATAAACAAGGTTGATAACACTTTCAACATAATATGGACAGTTCTAAACTGCCAAGGGATAAATCGTGGTGTCGGCACTTTAGTTGGATATGAGGCCGCGACTTCTCCAAAAGATGTTTGGTTGTTTTTGTTTACATAGTAATATGTTCAATGACAACACAGCATAATTATCATTTTGCTGTTCCTAAACCTCTAATAGAAATATTATCAAGTCGGTCTAGGTATTCAAAGTTACACTAAAGTGTTTTTGTTTCCCCTGATGATAGTGCGTCTTAAGAAACACATGCATCGATTCAAAATCTGCGTACAGTAACCCTAACCTGTTGATAGGCCTACAGTTGCGTTCTGTATTGAAGAGTACAGCATGGATTATCCACGGAAGTGTCAAGTGCATTCTGAAGACATCCTTCCACTGCATAACAGCTTAGGGCTACACAAAAATAACATACCTATAGCAATAATTTTTTTCTTGATTCCCGTTTTCTCTTCCAGCTTCCCAAGGAAATCTGTAACAACGTTTTTCTCGTTAAGAAACCTATCTGCGCGATCTCTAAGTTTGTTAACTACTTCTAAGATTCCCATTATGACTGGTAAAAGGTTTCGCGTTTACTGCGGCTAAATAAACATATAAATAATAAACGTTGTTTTCTGTGAAAAACAAAGTTCCATGAAGGTTCAAATCCACTGACTTCACATGTTTCTAAGGGTTGCCTTCAAATCCGCTTTGGAGGGCAGTCTCCGTGCGTCACTTAGGTGGAGGGAATGGTCAAGTATCATTACTGGCTAGTGGTAAACCAATAGGAATCGGGGTTATAACGTACACTGCCAAATTCCAACAGGTGCGTTGTATCCGCTACATTGTATTAGTTTCAACTGGTGAAACACCCTGTAATTATATGGGTGTGTGCCTATCTATTTCTAACGGGAATAATTCTAAATAATTTGATACATTCAGCAACCTACAGGTGTCTTGAAATAAAGTGTCATTTTAAGGTCACTACGGGGTCACAATGAGTAAGATCAACACATTGTATTGTCTGTGTGATACGGGGTGCCATTTCTGTCCCCGGGAAAATATACATTCTTAAATGGTGAAAATGTAAATGTCAGTTGTTCTTAATTATGAGTGCAAATGTCCTTAACTTTAAAACACCAACATATTGATGCTGCAAGGTAATTACATGCATTTTGATCACTTTTTTCAGTTAACGCCTAAAAATATCCATCCTATGAAGTTCCTCTCTGTTCGGAATATGTACTAACAGGTTGCCACCTGTCCTTGAAAGGTTTTTAGAAAATATATTAAACAAATGTCAGTATGAACTAATGTCAGTATGTATTGCTATTTACATAATATATTGAATTTTTTTTTATTACAATTGCTGGTATTGCTTTCCACCCTGTTATACTTAATACCAGCCAGTTGGCATTTGTAATCATTATTTAACAATCCCATCTAATGTTTTTAACGTGAAAAGATTGAATGGTTCAACTGAACTCGGAAATGGTGACCAAAATCTGTTATTATGAAACCTCGTTAGGACAAATTGTGTTGAAAAAAGTGCTGGTTCTGAAATAAGCAGCAGGCCTCTACTGTTTCCTCACAAATCTTAGAGATGAGAAAATGATCAAGAATTTAGTTCTCCACATAGTTTGCAATGTGGCAGTGATAATCGTTTTTCTATTTGACATGTTAGTTACTTTTGCTATGACAATATGACATCAAATATAGAGGTTGCATTTGTATGATTCTATTCATACTCTCAAGAGTGAGTTCATAACCTCAGTGCCTAAGAAATTCATACGAATTTTGTAATGGGCCCAAAATGATGACTTTTTTTCCACCACTGCTGCCACTGCTATTATGAATAATCCAGAAAATATCTGGGATATGTCTGTTACCTGTCAGCTGTAAAGAATGTATGTAGTACAAAGAGGGCAAGTTAAGACTTGTCATAAAAGGAAAAGCGGGATAGGGGAAACGAGAAGACCCAAATCTTTTCCTTAATGTTTGGCAATTTCAAAACAACCACACCCGACATAGCTACAACTCTGAAAGTACAGCAGGAGAATGGTGAAAGGAGTTAAAAGATACAAAGCCATTAAGTACACTTTATTTGCCTGCTGTTACATTTTTTGGGTGAGTTCTTATGATGCCTTTTAGTCTGATTTTTAAAATGATTAGTTTGCTCTGCTATTCAGAAAGAAAACATTGATATATTTATAATATAATGTATATGTCCTAGGAGTATGACAGTAACACACAAAATAAAAGTCAGATCTGTTTAAATATTTAAAGATCATTATTGGTAGATGTATCCTTTGAAGTGAATGACAACATGAATACGCAAAGTACAGAACAAAAGGCTACTGTTGTCAGTGACATGGAGGTAGTGGGGTTATAAAAAGTGTTAAATCCATGTTTGCAAATGAAACAGTATATGAACAGTATTTGAACTTTCCTTTTTTCAGGTAGCAAGTGCTGTTCTTATTGCGGTAGGAGTTTACGGCAAGGTTGCCAAAGAGAAAGGTTAGAGATGAGTTGGTGCGACAAAAACCCACATCAACGATGGACAAGTATATCTCATTTGAAGTTTTACTGAGGAGACAAATGTGTGTGTGGTTATAGATGTTGTGGACACTTTGACGGTGGACCCAGCACTCTTGCTGATCATTGTGGGGTCCCTGATGTTCATCATCACCTTCTTCGGATGCTGTGGAGCGCTGCGCAACGCTGTATGCCTTCTGAAGACAGTGAGCGTCTCCTTGCTTCAGACCCTGGTTTACAATATCATTTTGATGATGTAGCTGGATGTATTAGAAAGCTGTTTCATCACCTAAACACTGTTTAGCATTATAGAGTTATTAATGCCCTCTCATCATATAAACACTGTATTTAGCATTATAGAGTTATTAATGCCCTCTCATCATCTAAACACTGTTTAGCATTATAGAGTTATTAATGCCCTGTCATCATCTGAACACTGTTTAGCATTATAGAGTTATTAATGCCCTCATCATCTAAACACTCTTTAGCATTATAGAGTTATTAATGCCCTCATCATCTAAACACTGTTTAGCATTATAGAGTTATTAATGCCCTCTCATCAACTAAACATTGTATATATATCATTATAGACTTGTTAATGCCGTGTCACAACCTAAACATTGTTAATCATTGTAGAGTTATTAATGAAAAATTGTCTGTGTTAGTTTTTAGGGATATTGGTGGCCATCCTGATCCTACAGATTGTAATGGCAGTGCTTGGATACCTATTCACTGACAAGGTGCTGTTCAGACCCTGAGAATTTCATCCATCGCCGAGTTAGGCAGGACGCAATACTTAGCATGCCACCATTTACAATATCAATACCACTGTAGTCGTTCATTATCAAAGGCAATTAAGTAATGATGTTTTTTCATTCAGATTATGGAGAGAACACAGACATTCATGGAAAACGCTATTGTACGCTATCGGGAAGATTTGGACTTGGAAAATGTTATTGACTTTGTTCAGAAAAAGGTACATTTAACTGATTATCACACAGTCAAAGTGGCTCCACTGGTTCGGTTTGACCATAGAAATAGAATTACTAGAATTAGGGGGTTGATCACTTCACATTCCACATGTACAGACTATTTGTGTAACTGTGTCTGGATAAATTACAATGCTACCTGAGAGAATTTTATAACTATATTAAAACAACATTATTATTATCTATACCTTAGGTACAACCATGTATGCTCTGTTGTATATTGTTGTATATTAACAGCAATGTCTGTCGGTGGTAATTGCAGTTGCAGTGCTGTGGCGTTCATACCTACAAAGACTGGTCCAGCAACGTCTACTTCCGCTGCTCTGTGGAGAATCCCAGTTTGGAAGCCTGCGGGGTGCCTTTTTCCTGCTGCCTACGACAGCGCAATGAGGTCAGACAAATGAATTGACTCAAAAACAACACAATAATCTTTAGTGACGTTGGCTACTTTATATTGTATTCTTAGCTAAGCTTCAGTTGGGCATTACGGTATATACTTTATCAGTATTTGTTAAGAAATGAAAAGAAATAGATCACAATATAATGAACTGCATTCTGACAAAACTACTGACATTTGACCGCTGACCCCAGCTGAAGTATTCCCTTTGTTAGTGAAATCTGGGCAAGGGCTACCTATCCCAGCGTAAAGCAAGCTGAACCCAAACCTAGCGAACAGGCTAAATTCAAGGGTTTTCACTGTAATCAACCAATAATGTTTATATCTGCTGTGTTCTCCAGACGGTATTCAACACCATGTGTGGCTACGTGGCCCAAAGCATGAATATGAGTTCGGCAGAAAGGATTGTTTACACCGCTGGCTGCCTGGATAAGGTTGTGTGGTGGGGGAAACAGAACCTGTTCCTGGTCGGGGGGATTACCGCGGGTCTCCTCTGCCTTGAGGTGAGACGCGGCTTAGAAGGTTGAACTTGTTTGGGCAGAACCTCTTTGCTTGGCCTTGCCCATGTTCAAACCACAGTCAATTCCAGGGAAGCCCAGATCAGACAATCATACATTCATAGGTGGTTTAGTGCAGTCCCTGTTTAATCGATTTGTTTTGACTTGCTCTTATCTTCATGCCCCAGTCAAGGCAATTCTATGAATCACCACTAGGGCAAGTAAAGTGGCATTTACTGTGAATTGTCAGTCTGGGGGAGCCATCAACAACAAATCAGGTTTACTGTTCCAATAATCTAATCCAATTTTAAGATATACTTTATCAGCCTGGGTAAGTACGAGAAGAAAGACAAAAAGCTACGCAAGTCAGAGAACCGAGAGCATGGAGAAAGGTTGCTTGTTTAACCAGAAGGACAGTGCTTTCAAAAGGACTTGAATGTATGAATGTTTGTGGTCCCACGCCCTCATCTCTTCACGCACCATGTTTGTGTTTGCTTGCAGCTGTGTATGATCACTTTGGCATCATGCCAGATGTCTCGCAAAAAAACACTTCAACAGAAGAAAAAACAAGATAGTGGAGATGGCCGTCCCAGAGAAAGACTAGACAGCAGTGTTTGGTTCCCTGCTTCCTGGGACAGAGTCGATGAATGAATCGGTGGGAGTTAAACTGTACACCAGCAACAGCTACGAAAAGAAGATGTCCATACACACTGTGAATCTATGTATATTAATGTCAGAATGTCTGTACTATGTTTGTGCCTGTTTATGAAACGTTCATTGTTATCGTGAAACGTTTTTCATTTCAAGCCAGAACGCAAAAGCATGATATATTAAATAAAGAAAATGTCTCCAATTATAAGGAATAACAACACGTCGACTGAGAAGATTTTACTCAAAGCAACATACACCCACGTGTTTCCCCTATAATCATACACACACAGTCCAAGAGTTGCAATGGTTGCCGTATTCAAACCACCTGGTTCATAATCTGCAATACGAGAACCGTTCCAGCAGCATGTCTGTCCTCGGTACTAATGCTTTTACATACAAACACTACATCACGCAGTTGGAGTATCTGTCATTTCTACATGTCTCTTTCATAACAAGTGCCATTACAAATCCCTGGATCTCAAAGAATTTACTGTAAAATAGTGTCTGATTAAAAGCGAGCTCAATGAGGTGACAAAGACCTAGCTCCTATTATCATATCATTCAGTATGGGAAACCGACAGCAATTGACTGCAGACAGACAAAGCAAACCTTGGATTCGAGAGACACACATTGTGACAGCTCTAAACAACTGCACGTTCCCTCTGTAGAATATGTCAGTTGCTTCACAGCAGTTGGCAGGTGTGGGAGGGTTTGGTCTTGAGCATCAGTGCCATGAAGTTAAACTGAGTAGGATTGTACTCAGGGATCTCTGTGATGGCCGTGTGGGGGCTGTTTACACTCTTCTCCCGAGAAGTAACCCTGTACTGGCCCTTGACGTTCCGGAGTGGGTTGTATTCTGGGCTGACGTGGACCGGGCTGCGGAATGCTTCCTTGATGATGTGACCCTGCTGAGAGATGGCCACGAAGCCATTCCTGTAGGTCACCATTTTGGTCACAGGAGCATAGACGTACTGGACGAACAACAGACTACCTGGAACGGAAAGGGAAAACAGAATGTATGTAATACAAAATCCACTTTCATAACGGAAGCCTATTGTAGTTAGTGTTATTCTGTTATCTATATAACACATTCTTGATACGGTTTATGGTTTGAAAATCATAGCATTGTTTTTAATAATAGTAAGCAAATAACGCAACGGATGTCTAAAAATTTAAATACATTTTTGGCAAGAGTACGTACCACTGTCCACATCCCAGACTTTAATGGTTCTATCCTGGGATCCAGTGAAGACGTACCGGTCGCTCTCAGAGAAAGCTGCACAGAGAACCCCTTCAAAGAAGCCCTACATTTCCCCAGACACAGAGAGTTGGTTTCAATCTGGGGTGCGTGTGAAAAGACACAGCTGTAGGGCAAATAGGGCACCATGTTGGGTGCACAGCCAATGGAAAGAACCACGGTTCTGTGATGAACTCGTGGTCTGGTGACCTTTAGCCTCTGACCTTGTACTCGATAGTGTGATCTAGAACCAGTGGGTTCAGCCCCCACAGCCTCTGCACGGCGTCCTCCGACCCCACCAGGGCATGCGTTTCCCAGTTACTGAGGGTCACACAGGTGACCCTGCTATGGTGTTCCTCCAGGCTGGTGGATGAGACCGTCTTAAAGTCGTAGAGAATGACCTTACATATTGAAAAAGAGACAGGACCCTGTTACATTAGCTCTGGCAAATTTACAAAGTTACAAAACCAAAGCGTGCAAGAGCATTGTGGGTAATACCGTCCATCGTACTACAGACCTCCCCACAGATCGTCCCATACAGCAGCCTGTAGTCTGGGAGCACGGCCATGGAGGAGACGGGGGAGTGGAGCAGGGAGAGGGGGAACCTCTCAAAGGGCCCGTCCACACTGGGGAAACTATCCCGGGCTGTGACCTCAAACAGACACACAGAGTCCTCATAGGCCACTGCCAAGCGCCTCTCCTGGCAGCCAATGGCCACACAGCGCACCATGGGCAGGGTCTCAGGGGGTGGAATGCACAGGGTCTCCTGGGGGAAGGCCAGGGGGTAGATAAGGACCGTTCCCGTCTTCAGGCCACAGAAGAGGAGTCTCTTGTGCTGAGCCAGCTCCAGGCAGCACACCTCAGCTGAGGCAGCCATGGTGTCAGTGGAAGAGCCTGGGGAACAGATCAGCATTACAGTCACTATGTGAATACAGAGAACACACCAAGTGACCCACATTTGTTCCTTATAGAAAGTCATTGATATGACCTAATATATAATCTAAGACATTCAACCTGGTTATCTGTCAACTGTTGGGTTAATAATTTTCTCTATGATCCCTTCACACCATTGCCAGTGCGTCACACTCTTTTCAGGAAGTATACAATAGGATGTTTGTTTTGACCTTTGTGACAGTTCCATGCGATCACTTCTTTACGGCCATTCCTAACAAAGTAGACCATGTCGCCATCTTTGGTGAGGGAAACCTGGGAGTATCCGGTTGGGATGCAGCCCCTGGGGCTCCGCTGGGGGTCGTTGGGCGAGGGCAGCTTCCACAGCTTCAGGTAGTAGGCTGAGGAGGAGGCTGAGATCACAGTGCCCTCACACAGAGCCAGGGTGGTGACAGGGGCACCCATGCCAAGGAACGTGTCAAGGAGGTTCCCTGTGGTTATAGACCAGACCTGTGGTAAAAGAACAGTTGGATGTTAGCCCGGTCCCGGATCAGCTTCTTCTTTTCTTTCCAAAAATGTTTAAATGGGACGTTTTCAGTGAGGAACAGAAGCGTTCAATTTGCAGTGGGCTCTTAATTTTAACCCTTCCGTTCCTCACTAAAAACCTTCCTTTTTGACTTTTTTGGATAGGAAAGAAAAAGCGGTGCAGTGGGCTCTTCATTTTTTCCAGAGCTGTACATTCCAGAAGAAAGGTTTTAAACGGATGCATCGCGTTCGCACCAATTTCTTCGACCAATTTCTCAGCACTGACCCGTATGGTATGGTGCTCAGAGCCCGACACGACCACCCGGTTGTCGCGGGACACACAGGCACACAACACTGTGTCATCATGGTGCAGATCCAGGAAGCTCTGGGCGGAGTTCAACTCTATGTGGAGCAGCAGCAGCAGACTCCCACAGCCTGTAGTCACATTAACACCATATGAGTCATTGGACAGGTGAAGGCATCGGAGCCCAACCACGTCACTGAAACAAACTTTTTAAGGTGACGTTTGGATACAAGTGTAATATCTGTACCGTTACTTCAGTGCCGTTTTTTAAAGATGCAATGGAAAAAGTAGTTCACTAGAGTACATTCCATCTAAAAAATCTAACAATAAATAAATGACTGAAGTGGGAAACTAGACATGTCTGATGCCAAAAATTCTGAAAAGTAGTTCACAACTCGTTGACAAAGGCTACCTGCCAAAAGTATCCTTTCATCATCTGAAGTAGAGAGGAAGTTGGCACGGACTGGAAGCTCTGTGGTAGTTTGCTGCAGAGTCCAGAGTGACTGTCTGCCCTGTGTGGTGCTGTAAACCTAAAAACGACAGGTGATTCAATACAACACCAGGAGAAACCAACTGAGCCTTTTCATCAGATATACAATCTACCCACGACACGTCTACAGTAGAAAGGCAACAACGACTGAACTCGATTATCCAGTGCAACTGAAGCAGGCACAATCGAGTTCAACATAGGCATGTTTCAATAATGTGTACCTGATATAGGAAGCCTTCGCCGGATGCTATAAGCAGTCGACTATGCTTATGCAGTAGTAGGGCAGCTGTGTGGGTCAAGGTGTGCGACCAGTTTTCCAAACGCGTCTGTATTGTCTCGGCCTCTGAGGACGGGTGGGAAAATGTAACAAGTCCTCCATCTGAGAGGAAGATTATCATTCCATTCAATACTCCAAGAACGACGGAGGCGTTGGAATCTGTGAGTTGGTAGAGTAGCTCTGCTGTGTTAAGATGCCATACCTTCACCTGCAGGTTAATCAGAATAGTGACTTTGGTTAAAGCACAGCCGCAGGAAGTCGGCATGCCCGGGATGCTGTTCCCACCACCCCCCCCCCCCCCGAAACTCAGCACCGCCTGACTAGATTATATACAGTTTGTTTCTAAGGGTACAGATCAGTGATTAATAAATCAAAAACACATAAGTCAACCATACAGCACCAATGAAAAACATTGGATACTCGGTCCGAAAATTAACCGGTTCATATCCCTGTCATACCTGGCCTCCAGAGTGGGTGAAGACGAGTGCCCTCCCCTCAGACACGTGGATGTGTGCGGTGGAAGGTGGGGGGTAAATGGGGACCGCTTCCTGGCTACAGTACAGCTGTCTGCCACTCAACAGGCTCCACCTTCTCAGGGTTCCATCAGCAGCCAATGAGAGACAGTGAGTGCCACTGTCAGTCACTTTTACTGCCAATACCGTAGCTGCCGAGCCAACAAGTAGACACACACACACACACACACACACACACCCACGCACAAAGAATTAACAAATAAGCAGAATTTGGATATTCTTCACAGTGATTCCGACAAGGAGATCATTGCAGTCAAATCCTGAGATAGCAAACATACACATATTCGCACACACACACACCCGTGTGTCCTACTAGGGTTTGGATGACCTCTAAACTGTTGAGGTCCCAGGCAATGACCTTCCCATCCTCTGAGCCTGCTATCAGGATTCCTGTCTCTGGATACACTTCTAGCACTGTGACCCCTTCGGACAGAGAGACAAAATGTGTCTTCAAAGGGGCATAACGATGAATATCAAACATTTCGAATAAAACATTTGAATATATCCTCCAACACCCATTTGTGGGCTTAATGCACAAGCCAAGGAGGGCCAATGGAGGAATTAGAGACTGAAACATGTGACTAATATTTGTCTCAAAATTTATATCATATGTACCACAGTTGATTGGGGATCCCCAAATCTTGTGTTTTCACTGTAAAGAAACATTTATAGGTCACATCTATTATCGTTTTTTCGGGGTTAGGTTTAGGTTCTATCAAATAAGGTAACCCTTTGATGCAGTAATAGTGTTAGTCTTGAGCCTGTTCTCCCTTAGTGAGATAGTTGCTAGCATGGAAACACATTAATTCAAGAGATTCAATAACTTAGACAAATCTTACATATTCATTGTTGGTCCCCTTTAAGCAGCAGCTGTAACAGTTTAATCATCCCAACTCCAGTATGTTTCCTCTAGAGACTTTAAGTACTTTGAGACTGTTTTATTTTTTCCATTAAAACTGTGTACCTTGTCATAAAGTTGTGTGTTGTGTCAACCCTTTCATGTTGTGATAAAACTCAATCTTTAGAGGGTGTGCTGAACATCCCATATTGCATCTATAATACAAAAAAACACCTGCTATATTGTCATAGGGCCTCACAGCACTGCAGCTTCCACTGATGGGCTGAATTGCATGCGTTTACACACCTTTTTGGAAACCTCCAAGCGTTGTCTTTAGCGCCCCCCCTGGAGACGGGAGGAAGGTGCACATGGGGATGAGAACTGGGTCGTGACAACTCGAGAGCCAGTTATGACACTGGGAGCAGAGTCTTCCTATCAGTGATGGGTACATCTGAGCAAACGAATGGAGCCTAGCTAAGATCTCTGTGTAGAAAAGAGACGGGTCTTTGGAGAGGAAGCAGAATTAGAATCAAGTTAGACGGTAAAGACACCATTCGGTAATCCCTACATCATTCCTAAATACAATCTTATGTGCGGTTAGAAATTTACAACAAAGAGAGCATTTTTTCACCTGATATTTTGTTATGCATGGCTCAAGAATACTTGTGAAATAGTTATAAACAAAACGACACCTGTAAAAGGACCCAATAGGACTGGAAGGAATATATACTGACCCATTTGTCCATCGAGAAAGTCCAGGGTGGGCTTAAGGAGAACAAACGTGTCTCGGAGAAGTTGGGTTTCGGGACAGTCCTTCAGGTCAGTGCAGAGGGTCAGGTCCTCAAGGACACTAACCACTCCACAGTTCAAAGTCTTGCAATACAGCCAATCAGTACTTCCTGTGGGAAAAACAGTGACAGGTTAAAGGTAGACATCTCCATACCACATCATACAGTAAAGCGACTGCCTGAAATTAATACGAGTAAAAAAACGGTGTTCAAATCTTCCATGCTTGTCTGTCAGGTTTACCACCATAAGTGGCTTGTGACACTTGGCCTTACCAATGATCTCCTGGCACAGCTCTTCCCAGAGACCTGCGTGGAGGAGATGGTAGGGAAGGTTCTGGAGCTTTTTGAGGTTAGCGACTTCCTTAGTGAACCACAGAGGCTGTGGAGGTACCTTGGGAACATACCAGGGGAGAGAGGAGACACTAATGATTCAACACAGGACAACACTGAACATTTTCACCATGGAAAACGTGTGTGCTAGAATCAAAACCTCATTCCTTCATTAAGTGGGAAAAATCCTGTTGTGAATTTCTATCACTTTGATTTAGCTCGAATTCTTGATCATTAAAATATTTTTTGTGGATTTTCAATTGGGTTTCAATGGTTGCAATGGTACTATGAGGTTGCGTTGGCGGAGAGCTCTAGAAATATTGCACATATTTTCCCATTATTCTTTTACCTTGCGGTCAGCCTCCAAAGGGGTCATCAGCAGAGGTAGAAGCAGAGGTTTCAATCGGCCTTGGCTCCAGCTACCCCGGTAGTACTCAGCCAGGACCTTGTGTCTCTCAGCCCACTGCTCTGACCTCAGGTACCGCTCTCGCACTGTTTCAGTCAACAGCCTGTTATCATATTAGATAGGCAACACAATAGAGATGGGAATGGGCCAAAACACATTCCACAAATACTGAATATTCTGAAAAATATTGTGAAAATATTTCTTATTATTTGGTTCATTAGGAGGCCTACACCTGGAAGCAGTCATTTCTGATAAAACTGTCTAATCCATGTCAAAAACCTAAGGGTCCAACTGGCCATCGCCATTTTAGTTTGAGGGATTAGTAATCAAACATGTTAGCTTCGTCTTTTCACACTCTAATAACGCATTGTGGCACTTTGGGGAGCCTGTGAGCTCATTCATGGTAGAATGTGCATTAATTTCGACGTGTGACAATTCTGGGTTCTGGTTCCTTTTCTGGGTTAAGGAAACCAGTGACTCAATTACCCTAAAATAAATCACTGAATCACTAAATGTTGTCCCTTAAACTAGTAAGTCATTTGATAGGTTAAAAGGGCCTTTACTTGTGGTGGAGGTCAAGCACTCTGACGCCATTGGCTTGGCCCTCTACGAGAAGTTCTCCAAAGTCGTGCCTGAGGCGGGACCACAGTAGGGGTGGGATGCGTACTAGGGAGAGGTTGGGGGGGAGCCTGTACTGGTAGACTTCAGACAGCACATTATCATCCAGGGATAAGATATCACGCAGCTCTGCCTCTGATAGGCTTCCCCTGGGGAAAAGAAAAGGTAACATTTTTTTAAGCAAATTGATAATATAAATATCAGGATAAGTAAAAATGTACATGAATCGGAATACCCAAACCCAGTTCATGATCGGGCAATTATGATTTGGAGTATATGTTATGTATTGAATATCTTAACCAAATGTTTTCTTAACCTTGTTTGATGTTAAGATCAGGCTTGCAGTGGTCCGTAGACCACATCCCAAATCAATCCCATCAGGTTTCAGATGTTTTCCTCAAAAATTAGTCAGTTAGGTGCCCATCTATGAACCTCTTTCAAATTGTTGTACTTTCTGGGCATGACAATGGCTGGATGTATGTATCTGGGCCTGGAGGGGAAATGAGTCACTGCTCTGTTTAACCTGGCAGTGCCCCAAGTTGGGTTTCTTACCTCCCCGGGACAACATGACACACACATCACTGCTGCTTTAGCCAACCGAAGAAACCAATGAGGAAAAAAAAATGGATTTCTGGATGTTTGTTTGATGGTCTGATATGAGACAAACGTAGATGTTAACAAGGGATAGCCACACCCTTTAGTTATATGACAGGAGCCACTCACAGGATAATCACAGGCCCTGGCTCAGTGGGTGATCAGTCCCCTGGCCACTCATTATAGCGAAACCTGCACTGTTAGCATTGCCGTGTGGGCGTTTGTGCCTGTGAACAGCTCACCTGGCTGAAACAATGTATCCTAAGGCAGCGCCAACCAGTTGCTTCCCATGCCTCTCCTCCAGGACCTGAAGAAGTTGTGACATAACCTCCTGCGCGTTGCTGCTCAGAGACAGGTCTGTCACAGGGGTGTATGACGTCCAGCGTCTTGCCATGTCTAGCATGAGCATCAGGTGCAGAGGATTCCCACTTAATTGGAAGCTATGCAGCACCACCTCAGATTGCTCCGGAGTCAGGCTTCGCTGCGAGGCCTTCATGTAGGCATCCATGATCTCTTGACCCTGGTCACATGATAGGGGTCCTAGCTCAAAGAAATTTCCTGGTAACTCGACCATTCTCCGAAGATTAGCCAAAATGGGAGAGCCTGTATCCCTGGTAGAGACCACCAAATTGACATTGGGCGGGATGTCTTTGGGTAGCCAGTGGATTGCCTGCCTATGAGTGACGCTGGACAATTGGTCGAGGCCGTCAAGTATGATAAGAAGTGTGTCTCCACTGTCGGACGCCTTAGCTAGAAGACCGTGGAAGAACCTCACCAGGTCCTCGTGCGTTTGTGCCGTTAACGGGGTGGGTGGTGGCAAACGAAATGCATCACAGATCTGATGACAGATGCTCCGGAGGATGTGGTTTACGTCAGAGCTCTTAGATGATGTCCCCAGAAGCCTGAGAACCACCACGCCTCTGGGGTTGAGGAGGCCACGCATCTCCTGCGCCAGCTTACCGAGTAGTGCAGTCTTACCCATTCCTGGGGGCCCATGCACCACCAGGGGTGAGTGGTGGGCGTTGGTGTTTTCCCACATGGCCAGGCAGATTTTTCCCAGGAGGCTCTCCCTGCCACAAAACACGTCAATACTCCTCCCAGCGCTCTGAGCCGTGTGGTCGCTCAGCTCCTCGAACTGCCAGACCCTTTCCTTCACACTCTCCCGCTTTCTTGTCTCTTCTCCAACCACTCTCGTTTTCAGGGCTCCAGCTGCCACTGGGGAACCAGAACCAACCCTTCTGGAAATACATGCCTTGATTTGGGAGATGAGCTGTTCACAGAGGCCCAGCAGGTACTGGGAGTGGTCCTTGTGGCCAGGCTCCATTGCCCCTTTGCCGAGCTCTACACAGTGCAAGTTGAGAATTCCCGGTGAATCAGCATGTAGTCGAGATTTGAGGCCCGAAAGGAGGTCCTGGGCCTCCTTATCCAGTAGGCCTTCAGCCGTTAGGTCAATGTATTGGGCCATGCGCTTTGGGCCAAACTTCTTTTGTATCTGATGCATCTCCCGCACAAAGACGATGGCAGTCGGCTCACTCTCGTCCTGATCTGGCATTCTCAGACCCTCTTCTATCTCGTGCTCCATCACTATGTGGAACAATAGAAAATGGTTTGACCGGTTTGACCAAATGAGGATTTTTTACAGTAATGTAACATTAATCAACACATCTGTATACTGTCACTGTGAATTAATCGTAACTAGAACGCCCTTATTAATGCACCCCAATGCTGAACATAACTACAGGCTAGCCTCTATTCAGACATGACTGGTTCAAGACATTGCTAAACGCAGACCAGATTTGAAGAACTGGTGTTTTTGTTCAGGTGTGATGTCCCCGTCTTCCTCCGCCAGAACCGCTGCAGTGCGCAGGAGATCTAGTAGTTTAGCCTCGGTGCGGAGCCATGGAATTACACGGGAGTCCTCCGACGGCTCACCCTCAGACCGGTGGTCATTGTACTGGGGCAACAGGGATGTGATTGGCTGGAGTATGTAAACTGACGGGATAGCGTTGCAGTCTTTCCTGAACCACTGATGGAGAAGACCCACCTGCTGCTGTGGCAGCTTGGACAGCATCACCTCAAACTGTTTTCCCGGGAGGACACGGGGGATCGGCCGATGGCCATAACGGTTCCCCAGCAGAGCCTTGAGGACCAGGAGACGATTTTCAGAAAAATGTATTCTTAAATTGAGTTCATTGAAATGTTATTAAGAACAGCAAATAACAATACATTTGTGTATAATTCTTCAACAGGGGTCAAGGAAAATTACATTGTGATTACATTTGTGAAAAAAATACATTAAAAGATGTGTAGGCTTTTGATTTTGCAGACATCACCGAAATCTGGTTTTAAATATTTAACTCATCCCAGAAGTCAATCTGGACCATTGTTAATAAAACAACAGAGTTCATGTTGGTCTGGAGCAAAAGCATATACACTCAGTAGCTGTTTAGAACCAGAATTGGACCCCTGTAATAGATGAAACAACATTGAACAATGCTCACAATGAAACTTGGTCCAACAGACACTCGCTTGCAAGCCCTTATTTCCTGAAGACATAGTTCTGTTGTCATGTGGTCCACTGCAACTGAATCCCAGAGACCCCATCTCATATCCACAACCTTCAGGCCCAAGAAATGTCATTAACAAATGCAGCTCCAATGACACAATACTTCTAATAATTAACTCTGAATTCAGTCGAAATAAAAATGAATGTATTTCATCTGCTAGTGGTCTGTAATGTACTGTTACTCACCTCAAACACCAAGCCCAGACTCTGGCAAAAATCTTGAAGTTCAGGATAGGCTTTTTCAAATAAGATATTCCTCTCACTGGTCATATCTGCCAATATCACATCAAGTTAGACAATACGCATGGCTTGCAGTCATCTCGTTATAACTGAAGGCACGTTTCTTCACTGAAATATTATAAATTAGTGAGATGAGTGTTTTAAATCAAACAAAGGCAACCATTCTACTATACAGACATGACATCGGCTAAATTCAAATGCAATAATTAAAATACTGATGCCTTAGCATTATGAAAACACTGATTCCATGTTATCTTGAAAACACTTACCTGTAAATGTGGAGCTGACGAAGACTCTGACTACATTGGAACTGAGCCCTAGTTCATAATTTGACAGGTCTCTAAACACCTCCATACTGAGTGCTCCTCTTGACAATGTAATGATCCTCCTAATCTATCAACGTGGTGGGCCAATACTTCTCTCTCTCATCCGACAATGACCAACACGGCTTTCTTACCTTCCATAGGCAGTCAGAGACACATTGTGAGCCATGTTAGCTACTGGAATGTGTTAAAGGTACTTGATAAACAGTAATTAACTGAATACTTGAGAATTCAAGCTTCAGCAGATTCCAGTGCCCCTTGCTCCTTGTTCTTCACGCTGCAATGTGAAATGAGACAGACATACACGCCAGAAACCTATTTGTCACGTCAGCCTCGGAGATCAAATTCTCCAAGGAAACCATTTGCCGTGTTCCAATACTTTCAAATTGCATCCTTGCTTCCACAGTTGCCTGAGATAATGATCAGTCTAACATTCGTAAGCTAGTGTATAATAGCTTCACCCACCCAGTCTGGTTAGACCAATAATTGCATTTAGGATGGGAAGTATGCTTTTTCAAATGGTGTTGGAACTGGGCCTTTGTTTACTAACTGTGTGTTCCTGAGACTGAATATCCCTTAAGGCAAGAACTGTTGAAGAGGGAGTTGGTTGTTCCCTTGCAGCTGAGCCTCACATTTAATGACATGGGGGAGAAGGCTCAAAACTAATAGTGTTTTTATATACAGTCAACAGGCTATAGATTTTATCAAGCATGTAAAGCTCACTAATTAAATAAATTATCAGAGATGTCAAAATGACACATAGTTTAGAATGTTTTGAAAAATAGGAAGTTAGTACTATACATGTAACAAAACACTGATGGAGCTTTTGAAAATATCTAATGATTTAAATATAAATTAGGGATGTAAGATTAGTATGTAATCTATACAATGACTAGAGCCGCGTAACTCATTATCAACACCATTCATCATGTTCATTCCCCCACAACTCTACCACACCGCCAAGTTGTTTTGACTCCATCATACCAGCCTGAACTGGGGACAAGAATCTCCAGAGAGTTAATGTGATCATTAGGGTATTTAACGACAAGAGCTCACAAATCAAGAAATGGCCTCTAGCAATGACTGGCAACAATACCTACTGCAGTATCCCTGCTATTGCATGTTCAAAAATAGCCAACAAAAACACATTACAGTCTCCTCTAAGCGGTTGATGAAGATTAGCAGAAAAGGCAATGTAAAATGAACAGCAAAGGTAATGAGCAATGTCTGTTTTGTAATTTTGCAACTTGAATGTTGCATTTCAATAATTATTAAAGGGAATGAATGAAATTGACATATTCGATTTTGAAATGTAATTGGTCAGAATAATCATTGCTCGGTTTCTGAACTTTCTACCATTTCAGGAATAACACGCCCTTTTCGATACTTTGTAAATTGAAAACACATTAGGAAGGATCTTAGCTCACTCCTCCTTAAACAGAAACTTCCCAGATCCTTGAGATCCTGTGGTCGGTTCACACAGAAACCCACTTCAAGACAAACCATACCTCATTACTTGGTTGGTTTGATCTGTGTTCACAGACACCCTCTTCCATTCAGAAACATATCCCAGTACTTGGTAGGGTTGCTGTTGCAGTTGACCTTAACATGAGTCACAGAAAAGTCCCTTAATATCAGGGACACTTTCACCAACACAGCTGATGTGTGCTGCTGGAGACCTGTATCTAAGTATTTAATGTATTTAATCTGAACATAGCAATGTATTTAATCTGAACATCCAATCCAAGTGTGGCCTGCTATTTAGCAAATTCCATTTGTTGATCGCTCTCAGAAAAGCTATTTGGATGGATACCAATTTCAATGAATAAAGACATCTTTCCAAAGGGGCCATTGCAGTGGGTAACTGAAGAGTTGGTGACCCTCCTGGACTCAACCAAGGTCCCGAACTCCAACTCTAGGCCTTCGATTCCTCTTCGCCTCCCTGACATTTTTCTCATCGTGTGTGTGGGCATTGAAAACCGGCATCCTCTACCAGGGAGGCTTACCACTCTCCCACTGTTATGCAACATCTCTAATTATTGTCCCAACAGTGATATATACTTTCGTCTTTAACGTTTTCTGGGGTAGGAGGAGCCAACCAACAAAAAGACCTCCAGTGGGCAAATGGTGTGCATGTTTCTGACCAAACTGTCAGAAACAAACTCCATGAAGGTGGCGTTAAGGCCCAACATCCTCAAGTGGGACCTGTGCTCTCAGCCAAGTACCGTGTAGCTTGATTTGCATTCGCCAGAGAACACCAGAAATGGCAGGTCCGCCATTGGCACCCCTTCACTGATGAGAGGTGGTTCACGCTGGGCACACGTGAAAGAGTCTGGAGATGCTGCGGTGAACGTAATGTTGCATGCAACATCATCCAGCATGACCAATTTGGCAGCGGGTCACTGGTTGTCCTTGAAAGACATATCCTTGGAGGGTCACACAGACCTCCATGCAATAACCAACAGAACCCTGACTGCTGTTAGGTACCGGGATGAAATCCTCAGACCCATTGTCAGACCTTGTGACAGACGCTGGTGAAGTGGGCCCTGGGTTCCTACTGGTGCAGGACAATGCCCGACCTCATGTGGCCTGAGTGTGTAGGTGGTTCCTGGATGAAGGCACTGATTCCATTGTCCGGCCCTCACGTTTCCCAGACCTGAATCCAATTCAGAACCTCTGCGATGTTATATATCTGTGCATCTGACACCCTGTAGTAGTGCCACAGACTGTCCAGGAGCTCACTGATGCCCTGATCCAGGTCTGGGAGACAATCCCCCAGGACACCATGCGCCCTCTCATCAGGAGCAGGCCCAGACCTTGTCAGGAGTGCATACAGCCAAGCAGGGGTTTCTCTTCACCGTCAAGTCATTTTGTTCTCAACGAATTACACAATGTACAGTAAAGATTTTCTTTAATATATTTTGTTCATCGAGACCCGATGTGTGATGTTAGTGGCCCTTAATTGTATTGAGCAGTGTCTGTATTCAAGACACTTCTTTGAGGTGGCTCGACAACGAACGATTATTGAAGAATGCAGCCTTATTTTCACTCTTAGCATGACCTCCGCAAATGGATGGCTACTAATATATATATATAAAAATGCATGTTATTAACCGCTCCAAACCAACTCATTACATTGGTGGGGAATTGAGGAGAGAGAGACAAAACCACAGAGCCGAAGACAGAGACAGACAGATATTAAAAGTCAGTGGTGAAAGCAGGCTCAACCATTATCAGACTAATTTCATCAGAATTTAGCCAACACAGTTGTTCACATTGTGTGATGGCAAATACAAAATCATTTTCATTAAAAGAAAAACGAACAAATGCCAACAGATGTGTGTCAAATTCTTTCTTTGTGTGTTTTGTTCAACCGTAATAGAAAGCAATTGCCGATCATAATTAAAAACTTCCAAACTTCAAACAGACAGCAGGAAACAAGTTGAAATGTTTGTCTTTATCAATTCATGTTTTCATGAATTTCTTTCTACAAAAAAATGCCAGTCCTTTTGTGCCCATGTCCTACGTATATGATTGGTTGAGGGGCATTCACGTTGTTTTGGTTGTAATTGGTCAACAGGCACATGGAGTGCCCTGCTCCAGCTCCACCGTTAGTCCTTTGCTCAGGAGGAAAGCTTCTTGCTTTGGCTCCCTCCCTAGGAAGTTTTTGAGCATCAGTTCAGCATCTTCAGAGCCTCCTGGCATTAGGATACACTTTCTGTAGTCAAGCCCCACCTAACAGAGAGGGAAAAAGACTTAATCAATCAAGCCTGATTGCTCCAGGACTAACGACCAATGACCCATTGGACATCTCTGCTCACTAGCATAACCAATGACCCCTGATATGAAATAGGCTTGATGAGATGGTCAAGTGGAAGAAGAGCAGTGTAAATAGCCGGTAACATCAGAAAAAACCAGCTGGGCTGTACCAACCTTGGGGTTCATGATACCCTCCTGCTTGAAGCGGGCATAAAACATGTCCATGGAGAAGACTTCACTCCACAGGTAACCGTAGTACTGGGCATCGTAACCACCTGCTAAGTGGCCAAACGTGGCAGGCATGTTGGTTCCTGTTGGCACAAAGGCAAACAGAGGGGATTGTTTTTGTTTTTAATTACTAACTGAATATAGCAGTTGGTAAGACAAGTAAAACAGATCTGGGACCAGGCTATCAAACTAGGGCGATGACGTGGTCTGGCCCATCGGTTACAGTGGCCTCTGACCTGGGGATGCAGGCACGCCCAGGATCTCCTGGCACAGCCGGGCGTACTCCTCAGCCGGGTCCAGGCCGTTCTTGGTGTGGAGGGCCTGATCCACCTTGGCTAGGACAATCTGACGCAGGTTAAACAGACCTGCAGGGAGGAGGGTTAACACGTAACCACTGTGAGGTCTACACAAACACTGCCCGTAATATGACCATGCCCTGGTAAAGTGTGGCACTGGCGTAGAAGGTGCTACTTAGGGAAGATGTGTTTAGGGGCCATGGTATTGATTCTTGGGGACCCACCAGTGTTGGCAAGGCGGGACTTCATCAGTTTCTCCAGCAGGTCGTCTGGGATGGGGGCACCAGTCTTGTAATGTTTGGACATGCGCTGCAGGGGTTCCTTCTCCCACACCCAGTTCTCCAGCATCTGGGAGGGTGCCTCCACAAAGTCCCGCTCCACGTGAGTCCCACTGAACATGGCAAAGTTGGCCTGGACACAGCAGAGACAGAGTGCCATCTGTTAATAAAGAAACCCAGCGCTGCCAACCCAGCGCTGCCAACCCAGCGCTGCAACAACAACTTCATGTTCATATCAGGTTCAATAAAATACAAAATCAAGTATCATATATAATAGGGCTGGGAATTGTCACAATCTTCTGATTAAATTCTGAAATTATTTGGATTTAGTTTGGATAGCAATATTTACAAAACCACATTTACAATACCCTCCTTACAGTAAAGCAACTAGCATGAAGTTTGTGCGTATGTCTTTCCAGTTGATTTATGAGGAAACAAACAGCCAAAGGCCTATCAATAGTCCGAAATTGATTAAGAGGCACACTTAAAATGCTATTATTCAGTCAAACAACCTTTCAATTTCCCAGAAATGTTGTATTGCATTCTGGCAGTAAGACCATACTAGAAGCCTGCACGTACACATGCACACGCCCTCATGCACGTACCTGAGCGCAGAGCTGGTGCATGACGTGGCCAAACTCATGGAAGTAGGTCTCCACCTCGTCGTGCTGCAGCAGTGAGGGGGCGTCGGCCGTGGGCTTGCTGAAGTTGGCCACCATGGCCGCCACCGCCATCTGCCGGGTCCCGTCGGACAACAGACAGCCAGGCTGCAGGCCGAAGCAGGCCGCGTGGCCGTACTTCCCCTCTCTGTAGGGCGGGGTTTACACACAATCACCACAACTGTGAAACATACATTCCGGTCTCCCTGGAGACGTGGTGGAGAACTCTAAGTCTCTGGACAACCACCCACCTTGGGAAGAGATCCAGGTAGAACTGGCCAACCACCGTGCCAGAGGTACGGTCCTTAACGCAGTACAGGGTGACGTCCTCGTGCCACACGGGGGCGCCCTCCACCAAGTCAAACGTGAGGTTGAGCAACTCCTGGTAGATGTCCAGAAGGCCGTGAGTCACAACTTCCATGGGGAAGTACTCCTTCAGTTGGTTCTGGTCAACTGCATACTGGGTCTCCTCCACCTACACAGGCCAGAGGAAATGCAAATAATTTTTACCTCAACATCTCTATACATCCCTGAGTGACCACACAGCACATTTGGTCAACTCTGCCTCCACTGGACAATAAACGTGTTTTTATTTTGCATAATTAATGTATGTATGTATGTATGTATGTATGTATGTATGTATGTTACAAATAATATTGCATGTTTTGTGTATGAAGGCTGACAGCATTTAGGAAACTAGTTGGTTGGAGCAGTCAAAGGTGATACTGAAGGCATTATCAGAAATAGAATTACGGCAGAAATACTGAGCAAAAACACGTAATCTGACTCAATTTGAGAAATATTATATATAAGACATTTATCTTCTTAAAAACCATAAAATCATGTCACAATTACTGGTAACCCAGCACAGTGGGTTAGTACTCTGCTTACCCTCCACAGCACTGAGGAATTCTCCTATATGGTTTGATGAGGTGCAAGAAGGAATTGGAGGACATTGATCAAGCCAGAATCTCTACAGAGTCCTTGGTTGTTCTTGATGGACTCTTCACTCCACATGTTTTCAATGGGGTTTAGGTAAAGACATTTTTTTTCATTCTATGGTCACTGAGAAATGTGTGTGTGGTTCCAAAAGAATGCTTTGGCACTGCTGGAAGATCCAACGAAAACTCACTGTTTCCCTTCAGGCAGGGGTAGACAACAGTCTTGGTGCCTAACAAAGTCCGTAACGCCATGTACCCTAACAAAGTCGCCAGGTACTTTGGAAGCAAAACAGACCCACAACCTCAGACCTATCCCTATTTTAAATTGGTAGGTTGTTTTCTGCATGACCATACTCTTTGTTGGCCATTTGTCTTTGTGCACTGTGCTCTACCTGGGTCATGAAGTAGCGCGTGTCCCAAGCATGTAGCTCGCCATTGAAGGGCAGACCTCTCTTCTGGCACTCCTTCTCCTTCAGCTGGAGGATGATTTTTCGCTCTTCCTCTCCAAGGGGTTTCAGTTTATGGGACAGATCCTCTGAAGAAAAGAAACACTACCATTTTCATTGAATGTCCGGAACAGAAATGACTTCTCGCTTTATCCCAAACCAACAGACAGACAGACATAGTAATTAGTCAGGGTGTGTGCATGAGAATGTATTGTTCTTGTAATGTAAACAAACTTGTTCAATAGCAGATGTGGTCATAAATGCTTAAGATTTGCGCAACACCCTTGACAAACACAGTGAAGGCTCTTAAACACACACTCTAACACCTACCTAGAAAGCCAGCAACCTTCTTGCCGGACTTGGCCATGTTCATCTCCAGGACAAAGTCAGCGTGGGTCACAAAGCCCAAAAGGGAGCTCTTCTGGGCCCTCAGCTGCACCAGCTCCTTCAGAATGGCAGAATTCTCCTACACCAGAGGAAAGATTACAGAGAGATGAATGCTTAAAACCATTCCACGGGACTATTTTAATTGACTCTCCATGCCATTTAAGTGAAACTGAAATGCACCAGCATCCATGCTGCGTTCTCAAACATGTAATTTAAACAACATAGGCGAGAATTAACAAAATAAGTTGAGGCAACAATTCTTCATAAGTTAAGTTTATCAGGGGCACAAATAATTCTGGTTGAATACTTTCTCTGGCAAACATTTTCAAAAATATACCTGATGAATAAATAACTAAATGAATTGACAGTGTGTGACCCGATTCTTTCCCGATACCAGATAGTATCTCTGTCTCACCAAGAACAGACAATGGCTAACCTCTTTGCAGCGCGAGTTGAAGGCCTCCTCCAGCTTCTTGCGGGTCTCGGGAACAAAGCACTTCTTCATGGTGGGGAAGTAGTGAGGGTACTTCAGGGTGATCTTCAACTTGTCTCCATCCTTCTCCAAAGAGCTCAGGAAGTCCTCAGGAAGACCACCTGAAGTGCATCATAACAGTCAGTCACACCTTTCTGTACAACTACTGTCCCCTCTAAATGTATTGGAACGGTAAATCAAATTCCTTTGTTTTTGTTGTTCACTGAAGACATTTGGGTTTAAGAACAAAAGATGAGTATGAGACAAGAGTTCAGGATTTCAGCTTTCATTTTTTGGTATTCACATCTAGATGTGTTAAACAACTCAGGAAAGACCACCCTTTGTTTGAACCCACCCATTTTTCAAATGAGTACAAGCATTGGAACATGGGGGTATTTTCGGCATACCTTTTCAAACAATTGCCATGGCTGAAAATGGCCATTAATAAAACGCAATTAAGCATCAGTTTGTTGCCGTAAACGTACACAAAAACGGACTCTCAGGGCAGACACACTTGGGCCAGTGAACTCACCCAGCTCCTCTCTGGTGAAAGACAGACTGGTGGTGTCCTCATTCAAGTGCTTGTTGAAGTCAATGCACAAATTGCTCAGCTTCTTTTTGATCCTCATGATTTCCTGTTTGAATTACAGAAATAAAGGCTACTGACTGGAGTCCAACACTGCAGATCGAGATCAACTAGTGAAATAGGGAAATGTGTATTCACAACAGCAGAACACCACAATGGTCGTTCAACAGGAAAACGTTATAGATTGTAAACATGTTCTGCAGGAAGGCTGTAAATGTTTCAATATGACACATTAAAATTGAAAATATGAATTGGTGCGAGATGTCATATTTCACATATTTGTATTCCAAGCACCTTTCGAATCAGCTGGTTATTGTCTCAGGAATTTGTTGTTGGCCACTGTTTGGCAGAACACAGGACAGCTATCTAAAACAGCATGGCCTTTAATCACATTAGATTTAATCCAGTCAATATGTTGTGGCCGGTTGTACAATTTGACAACAACTTGACCAAAACTGACCAACATTCAATGCACCCTTGGAATATAGAGCATGTACATCCAACAAGGTCACTTCCAGAGAACATTAAAGTCTCTTACATCCTGTGTCTCTTTGGGCAGGTGGAGGCCATTCCTTCTGCCCAGTTTGATCAGCCTCTCCATGTACCTCCTGGACTCACGAGTGAGTGTGTCATGATCAACCTTCTCCTGCAGGAGGAAAGCAGAACTCAGAATGAGAAGACTCCACCAACCAGCCTTTACATACCAATTAAAAACAACAGCCTCACAAAGATCAACTAAGTACATTTAAGTAGCCCTAAAAAAATCATAATAAAGACCTGTCAAGTCTTAGTACTAAAGATGAAGAGGACGTACAATAGCACATCTACTGACTGCGTTTTCAGATTAATACTTGAAGTATGTGGTACGTAAACAACAGAGTGAAGACTGACAGAAAATCCCTCTTCATTGATCTTAACCATGGACCCCTTCCTCACCTCCAGTGCCACAATCCGCTGGTAGACATCCTCCCTCATGCTCATCTCTACATCAAACTCCGACAGCTTCTTGTCGGCATCGGTGCTGGCCGTGCGCACGTCCTTGGAGGACGACACATGCTGCGGGAAGTCCAGCATGTTGCGCTCAACTGGAAAAACACGTCAAAAATAAATATCTAGGTTTGATCGTCCTGGTCAGTCCTGATGGTTTGTGTCAATTCCTAGAAACGTTAAGATTCCAATTGCCCTGAGGGGACTGGGAAATTTAATAGATAAGGGATAGGTCAGCAGCTACAGCTGACTTAGTGACAACATCCAGGTGGGACAATAACAACTGTTTAAAAGAATATATACAAATAAATAAAGTGGTATTGCTGAGTGTGCATCTTTTGAGATTGAAAAGTCGGGATGTCATGTTGGAAATGTAACGCGATAGCTAACTTCACACTCCTCTGGATAAGCTGTGGAAAATGACTGACGCAAACTAGTTCATCAGAATCTGCATTTTTATTTGACGCCGGATCACAAAAATGTCGCCTTTCGTAATTCTCTTTTTGATGCATCCACATTTTATGTACAACAATCACATGGCTGCCACTCAACATAAAGCACACAGACGCAGTCGAGAAGTTTAGATGTTCACCCAAACATGAGAATGTGGAAGACGTGTGATCGAAGCAACTTCAACCGTTTTATGATGGTTGGTGCCAACCGAGATGCTTTATTCATCTCAGAAACCGCTGATCTCTTTGGATGTTTAATCATCACAGCCTCTAGTTTACATCCAATGTGTGGCTGTTGTGTGCATAAATACACCATGACAATGAGAAGCCAGACTACTTCAAGCTGACAGAAAGGCCACGAATACTCTAATAACCACACCTTCTAAGCCATGCCACAGAGAGCCTGGTTGCTGCCAGGCTCTGGAAATCTCTCCCCCTAACCATCCGTGACTCTGACACTATCCCCATTTCAAGACTGATCTGTTCAAAAATCGCCTACCAACAGCCATGACCAATCCCACGCTCTCTGTTTTCTCTCTGTATATTTTGTTTCTTTCTGTTGCGTGTTCCGTTTTGTAAGACATCTTTGGGTCTTTGAAAAATAATAATGATTACTATTATTTAGAAGGGCATCTCTGAACACACAACAAACATTGAAGATGGGTGATCACCAAAACTGGACGACTGGAAGTTTTTTAATTTTGGAGACAAAATGCGGTCCTACTCAAAACTTGATAGGTTTTCCTAAGTGACCACTGAGTGTATAAAACCAGTCTAAACTGACGGTCATGTCAGACAATGTTCTGACCAAACCAGACCCATCAGAGAATGTATGTTTTGATGAAACGGTTAACAAACGTCAACAAAAACAAGAGGAAAGAAAGCCATGATAAAAAGCTCTTTTGTGCGGTTTGGATTAGATATTGTGCAGATATCCCACTCTATGAAAGGATACAGCAGCCTGGTTTCTGGTGTAACATGCAATGGCCAGTGCGAGTGCCCTGGTTTCAAAACAATCGCAAAACACTATTGTAGTGAGCGTGGGCTGGTCAGTTAGGCTTTATGTAAAAAGTGCTGATTTGTCCAACCAGTGCATACCTCTTTCCTGCCAACTCAGACTTTTTCCCCCTATTGCTTACAATGGCTGTGGAGTAGCCTAGATGCTAGGTGCTGTCGGTATGGACTGACCAAATAACATATCCTTAGTTGCAGAAAACCTACTTATCAGCCCCCGAAAGGGAACTTGACCTTTGTCCTTTTTACATGACTATCATCCAGTTCCCTATTACATTTAACAAAATGCACCATCCGATAAGTGAATATATACAAATTATACAGGAGACCTGTTGGGAAGCACCTGTCAAATCACGTATACATTATCCCTCCAAAATTCAATTTCCTAGGTAATTGTAAACTCTTGAAATTGCTTGTTTTAATTCAGTATGACCATGAACAAGACAACCGTTGAATAACAGCAGGCATTTTGGAGAACCACACACACCTGTGTACTCCACCTCCACATCAGCGAGGGCTTTCAGGGTGTTTTCATAGGAAACACTGTCCAGGTCCAGGGCCCCAACACAGTCATACACCTTTTTGGTCTTGACAATAAGCTCATCTGAGAGCTGATGGATTTGCTCCGGGGTCAGGTCCCAGCGCAGGCGGTTTACAGCGCACACTCGAGTACCACTGCCAAACGTCACATCTCCTGTTGTATGAAGGAAAGGACAGTCATGAGTTGGACGGTACACCTTGGAAAATGCCTACATCTGAACTGTGAGAAAATGTTTTTTCACTACACTCGGGATGTTTATTGACACCAAATGGCATGTTATAAACTAGGCTTAGTTTGACCGTCAGCACTGTTCATTTAGTAAGAAGATACGGTGAAAGGTGTACGATCAGATAAATATAACACTCCAGTGACAGTTACTACACCACATCAACATACCAACAGGAACATTTTCTTGCAAACAATTAGCAGTGGTATTGCTTTGAGTTCTACCATCATCTGTGGAAACAGTGGATGTACATACTAGATCAGTAACTGACATGGGTAATCTTTGCTATAGCGTGGATATCGGCCACTGTTCATTTAGTAAGAAGATACGGTGAAAGGTGTACGATCAGATAAATATAACACTCTAGTGACAGTTACTACACCACATCAACATACCAACAGGAACATTTTCTTGCAAACAATTAGCAGTGGTATTGCTTTGAGTTCTACCATCATCTGTGGAAACAGTGGATGTACATACTAGATCAGTAACTGACATGGGTAATCTTTGCTATAGCGTGGATATCGGCCATGCCATTGAAAACGAATCTTCCGTAGTTGGCCAACTACCAAGTCAGGATGTAACAAGGGGCTTGTGATGGTCGACAGTCAATGAGCTACCCACTAATCATCATTGGCAATCAATTTTGACTTAACTACCTTTAGTTAAGTAGCTTGTTGACTAGCTACAGTACAGTATATTGCTTCGTTTGAATGAGTGGCTGCACACAGGAAAGATGAGATGTCTCACGGTTTCGTTAGTTATTTATTAAAGCGATTTGGCAATCCTGTTATTGGGCGACTAAGCTGTTAGGTCATATAATCCTTGGTTTGCTTCAAACAATATATTATGGGAACGCAATGCAAGAAAAATAAGGTCACCACACTTTAGCACGCTAGCTAGAACTAGCTAAAGCGTAGTTAATAGCTAACGTCCGCAATCAGCAAATCGCGTTAGCTAGCAATTCAAGTGCAGACGATGAATATGCAAAACTTTGATAGTGTTTTTTCTTCATTTGGGAAGAAGCGTTATAAAATAATGTAACATTATTTTAGGAGTTGAGTGAATTCTTAAAGACTCACCGGTCGGTGCCATATTTCAGAAAACTGAGTAGCAACGGGCGCAGAGAGCTTTGCAGTCCGTGTGGATTGCCGATACAGCGACTGTAACGAAGGGGCATGCGTGCGTCAACCTACGAAGTTGTTACGTATAACACATGCGACGAAAGTCTACACCTTTGCAAACATTACCAGCAAGCTACTGCCAGAAACATCTAAAGCATAGGCAACTGGTAAGGACGTTTATTTTTGTATTCAATATGTTGTTCTGTATGTGATGAAAGGGATTCAGATATGTGTCGGTGTTAAAGAAAGTCAGATAAATATGGGTAAATCTTTTGTTATTGGCGTCATGTCAGTGAAGGTAAGCTAGTTATGTTGGCTAGCTGTTCTTTAGCATGTAGCTAGCTGCTAGCTGTTAAGCGCCGAGCTGTACCCTTACCTAGTTAGACTAGGCTAAGCTATCCACGTACGTTTAATCCGCTTCATTCCAAGTACAACTGGTTACCTAACTTGCTTGTTGATTTAGAAATAAGCAGAGTTATTAAACTGTTAGTTACTGCATTAGCCGTATTACTAGCACGGAGTTTATGAAATGTTTTGGAGTTAGCATTACCTAATAGCAGCTGACCATGCAACTTGCTAGAACATTCTCTAGCTAACTAGCAACGTCATTTGACAAGTTCTCAAACGAACATGCTAACAAGATGTTAGCATTAAAAGTAAGAAGTTATGCAATTTAACCAAATTATTTACTAACTTGTTTATAGGTTTCTATAAAAAATAACTTTTAAGTCGAGTTAGTGTTTTGCACTGCTGTTATGGCAATATCTACTGTTTTCTTGTCCGTTGCCTATCTTTTGAAACATTATCTCATCTATTAATTTTGAAGGGTCCCTCACATCAATACAGATTCACCTAAGAGGTTTGGACCTCAATTCAAAATGACAGACACAAAGCGTCTTGCCTTCTCCATCATTCAGTTTCTTCATGATCAGCTGCGCTCTGGAAATCTATCATCCGATGCTCAGGAAAGTTTAGAAGGTAAGTTGGGTACGGGATGTCAATCTTTAGTTTGAGGAGATCTATCAACTCATTATTTGGTCAGTCAGTAGTATCAGTGTTTCTGGGCTGACAATCATTGGTAGGTAGATATTATAAACATAGAACCTTCATTTTGCATTACCTTTTTAATTCTCTAGTTGGCTAAAATCCTTAATATGTCTCTGTCTAGTTGATGTGAAATGTAATACATTCATCTTCTATAAAATGAATACTTGCTTTGTTTGGAAGTAATGAAATAAGCTTACACTCTTACGGTTATGTTGTATATTTTAAATATGTTATCAGTGGTCTGTACAGATGAGGGGTATCAGAATGTGCCTTACTTTGAGTGGATACCAACTAGTCAGGGCCTGTGTACCGTCAGTTTAACTGCCATTTTTCCACACAGTTGCAGTCCAATGCCTGGAGACAGCGTTCGAAGTATCTACCGATGACCACACCTTGGCTGTCTCTGAAACGTTACCAGCCATTTTTGCCTCTGCAACACAGAAGGTAAAATCAGGGAAAATTCTCTCATTTTAAGATCATATTGTCAGTAGATTTTTGTGTTTTAAATTTTTTAATTGTGTGTCGCAGTATCCAGGCAATCCTCAGGTGAAAATTAACACACCCACAGATTCCCCCACTGTGGAGGATATAGCTGAGGCAGAAAGACTCAAAACTGATGGTAGGATTTCCCTGTAATAGTGTGTTTATTAATGTTTTCATTATTGTTCCTCTTGAAAGGTAAGGATAAGAGCTTTTGTTTAACTTCCTTCTGGCAAAACCGTTTTTTTCTCTTTATTGCAGGCAATGATCAAATGAAGGTTGAGAACTTTGGTGCTGCTGTGGAATTTTACTCAAAGGCTATTGCTATAAACCCCCAGAATGCAGTTTACTACTGCAACAGGTATGAATAAAAAAGTAATTGCATGTGTCCAAATGGCCCTGTTGTGGATTTCAAGCGCATTTATGGCTGGTTTCACCAGGCAAACAACAATGTTCACAAGTACATTTTTATGTGAAGTAATGCTATTTTTACTATCTGTTTTTTGCTAGGGCTGCGGCATACAGTAAACTAGGCAACTATGCTGGAGCAGTTCAGGACTGTGAACTTGCAATTGGGATTGACCCAAATTACAGCAAAGCATATGGAAGAATGGGGTGGGTTAGACACTAGTGATTAGTGCCATTGAGGACCTGGTTTAGTATGTTACTCACTGGTTATTTTACCTAAAATTGACTTGAATGTCCCATGGTTCCAGGTTGGCTCTAGCCAGTTTAAACAAACATACAGAAGCTGTAAGTTATTACAAGAAAGCTCTTGAGTTGGACCCAGAGAATGACACCTACAAATCCAACTTGAAAATAGCAGAGCAGAAAATGGAGACTCCAAGCCCTGTAAGTTGATAACACATCCACTGTGGAAAAAGCATATCAGTTACACATTACACATGTAATTCATTTTTATACTTGTTTTGTTTGGTCATTTCTTTCAGACGGGGGGTTTAGGAGGAGTTGATCTGGCTGGCTTGCTCAGTAACCCTGGTTTTATGAACATGGTGAGTTCACTTAACTGAAATTGTATTTTTTTATGGAGAAAAAAAAACCAGAGACTCAACATCATTGAGTTTCCACAGGCAAGTGCATAAAAGGTTATGGATAAGGGGCATCAGTGTAGCATGGTGTTGAAGAGCACTGGGCCACTGAACTGAAGTTTGCTGATTCTATTCCCAAAGCTGACCAGATGAAGAATGTTGCCTCAGCAAGATTGTGACCCTATTTGCTCCCTAGTCATATCTGTAAATAATGTGTTCATTCTTACTTGGTAAAATACAGGCTAAACAAATAAATGAAAAGTGTGGCCTAAAGAGACAGGCAGGCCTGTGTAGCTCAATTTCGAATAATAATTTATTAAACATACATTCTACCGATCTACACAAATTACTTCATAACTGACACAGCAAAAGCACATGGTTTTGATAATGTATTGACAATCTGAAAAATCTGATGTACATAAGTATTTAACAATCATGTCATGGCCTAGATCCTTGAAATATATTGTTTTTTTTAAATGCTAAAGCATTGAAAAGTCCCCAGGCGCATGTTACTAAATGGTTCCATAGTTGTTATTTCATAGTTTGGATGTCTTCACTAATATTTTACAGTTTGGAAAATAGTAAACAAAGAAATACCCTTGAATGAGTTGGTGTCCAAACTTTTGACTTCTACTGTGATTTCATTTAATTAGTTTTTTATTTACTGAATTTTTTTGTCTACCTAATAAAATGTGAGGAATGGAATGGGGTCTAACTACCTTCTGAAGGTGCATGTCATTAATGCAGCAAATATAAAACACCTTTACCAAAGAGTAAAATAAAATTGTCATTTATTGGCACGGCTGCTTTGTCCTAGGCATCTGGTTTGATGAACAACCCCCAAGTACAGCAATTGTAAGTAGTCAATTGTCTACCATATTATATATTCATTTCTCAAAGTAATAAGGAGTTCAGAGTAAATGCATGCAGAAAATGTTACGTTTTTGTTGTTGTCTTTGTTGTACAGGATGTCGGGCATGATGTCAGGGGCTTATGGGCCAATGGGGGCTCCAGCAGCACCTGGGGGAGGAGCTGGGGCAGTGCCGGGGTTGGGGTTAGGAGCCGGACCAGCGGCAGGAGTTGGAGTAGGGGGAGCAGGTCCAGGTGACATTTCTGGACTCATTCAAGCGTAAGTCTGACGCCAACTCTTCTCAGTCACTGCCAATTTGCTTGTGCATTGTATTTTTGTTTATTATGTTATACCAATGACATCAGTCATAAAAACAAGCATTTGGCATGTATAAATACTCATTACCTTTCAATAACTATTTTTTTTTACTAGTGATAATCCATTGTTTTGCTATATCCATGTCCGTTTAGGGGCCAACAGTTTGCCCAGCAGATGCAACAGCAAAATCCAGAGCTTATTGAGCAGCTCAGGAGTCAAATTCGCAGTCGGACGCCTAGTGCTAGCAACGAAGAGCAGCCTTGACCCTTGGACAGGTAAGATGAGTATTTAAAATGAGACAATTAGTGGTGGATTTGTGTATCATGGCGTTGCACTGAGGTGTTTTTGCAGTGTGTTCTTTGTCCCTCTTTATGAACTGCATATGTAGCTAATCCAGAAATGATCCTCTTTCCATTGACAGGGGATGATTTGCGGGTGGAGAAGTGAAGACAGGCTGTCCTTTTTTATCATTTGTATTATTCTCGCAGATCCAGGGCAAAAAGATTTTCATCACAAGTAATTATTGCATGTCTGTTCCCCTACCCTTCCCCGTCTTCATAATGAAGTTTGATTAGCCTGTCAACAGATAACCAGTCAGACGTCTGGAATGAGTGGAAAGGTGTTACCTCAAACTGCAATGTCACGCAAGTGTAGCACTTGGTATAACTGTTTAATGTTACTAATCCTTGCCAGTGTACTGTTGTCTGAACTGAATCACTACTCCATGGTGGACTAAATGCAGTTTTGTCACTTTAGTGTTGTCATTTCCAGTACACAACAACACGTTGGGATCGTGAAGCGACAGTTCAGTGGCCACGTCAGTTTCAGAAGCATATATTTGTACAGAGGAATGCTGATAGACAGGGATGGTATGTAGTGTACTGCCTACATTATGGGAATTAAATGGAGCCTTTCAAATGGGATGTGTGGTTGTCATCTGTTGTAATCCTGAGGTGTGTTCAAAACTACTTTTGGTCGAAAGTAGTTTGTACTGGACAAATTCAAGTATATTTTCCTGTTCTGGTTAACTAACCAGGTAAAACTGTGGAGCTCATGGTATGCCATGATTTGTCCTTTTAAAAAAAGGTTTGGTATAGGATATGGTGAGATCGTTTTTTTTAATAGTTCAAATCTTTTTTTCTTTTTTTTAAGGAAACTGGCATAAGGCGGGATGGGAACCCTAATGAACAGTGGCAACCTTTAACTTTTTCATATTATTGATATTTTAAAGAAGTAATAAAACTGAAACCTCTGGTTTCCAGGGATAGTCATCGTCAACATACCTGCATGTGTTTATTGCAACCAGTCAGCATCCAAGGTGATTTTGGCAGGGATTTTTCAACACCGCTAACAAGAGTTTACGGCTGCAAGTAGCAAATGTTGGCTCCGGTCCATATTCTGCTGCAGTATGGGTTCAAATCCTGCCCACTGCTCTTAGTAAGCGTCGAAAGAAAGACATTTTGGTATTTACTTGAAAGCCATGTGGGAAGCCAACGTGAAACATTTTACAGCATTTCTGATTTGGCAAAACTTTTGCAACATTATCAAAACGATTGTTTTGGACAAATTCAAATAATTTCCCCATCCTGACGCCTCCCATTTGTTCACTCTAGGTTGCTATTTTGTTCAGAGTAGAGCCATACATGTTCACGTTGTGAAACGTTTCTTGCACAAATGCAAACTAAACCGGGAGGTACCTAGACAAATTCTCTCCAGTGATTGAATGCCTACATCCAGCGCATGGCTCTTCACCAATCAGAAACGTTTTCGTTGTGTGAACAGGAAGTATCAGGGAGAGTAGGTAAAAATAACGAACAGACCGAGAGGACAGAGGTATTTGATGTCTTGTTCCAAAGAGTGATATACATTTTATTAATTATTATTGTGTAGTTTTCAGCTTCTGGGTGTAGTCGTTATGATAACTTGCTCATAGCTTTTTTATTTACAGTTATATTTGCTAATGTTTACACTTAACGTGCTTGTTTAGGTAGCTGCAGTACAGTATCAAAAGGGTTAGTCAAACTAGCAAACAAGGTCGTGTTTGGATAGTTAAATGATAGCTAGCATCTAGTAAGCTGTTCGAGTTAACTGATCGTGGTGGCAGGAAATTCTATCAGAATACACCTAACTAGCTAATGTGTTTGACAATTTTTTTTTAAATTTGTCGCTGCTTAAAATTGCCCGTCTAACCAGGATGACGAGAATATTATGATCTGACAAACGGCGAAGAAGAGAACATGCGACGCTTTCATTACTGAGCTATACCCTATCCGGACATCATGGAGCTTGCACTGGCTAAGGTCCTTTGCCTTCTGGGGGTGTTTGCCCTTATGTTGGCTGGGATTCTTGTCCCAGTGCGCCTCATGATGCAGGTGGACTATGAAAAAGCGCTAAAGTACAGGAAGCCACTTGCACTCTGCAATTCTTTTGGAGGTGGTGTATTCCTAGCCACTTGTTTTAATGCCCTTCTGCCAGCAGTACGAAACAAGGTAAGTAGCCGCAACTCAGTCGTTATCTATTGCAGAGAAAATATATGGGTTTCTTAATTGATTAATGTAGTAATAAGTAGTATCAGTATTGCGATTTCACGCCAGCGGGCCCAGAAACTATTTTCACTTGGGAGCTTAATCGCTAGTAGGCTTATTTAACTAGATGTGTAATTTCTTATTTTAGAAAATAAGATTTAAAGGTTTTACCACATTTTTCACTGTGAAAATATGACAATGTATGTCAAATATGGCAGAAAGAATAGAGTAAAATTCCATATACGCAGGTGTGGTATCACCAAGAAAAGTTTGGAACAGAGAACAAATTCACACTGACAATCAAGGAACGCGCAAAATTCCATGTTATAATAGAATATAAACCAAATGCTTATACGCTGATGTTAATATACTGCATGTCTTTTCCTTAGGTGGATGATGTCCTTAAGCTAGTCCAAATCAACACAGACTACCCGCTGGCAGAGACCATAATGATGCTGGGCTTCTTCCTCACCGTCTTTGTGGAGCAGATGGTGCTCACTTTCAAGAAGGAGAAGCCTTCTTTTATCGACCTGGAGACCTTCAACGCAGGGGGCTCTGAGGCTGGGAGCGACTCTGAATACGACACTCCTTTCATCTCCCCTACCGGAGGCTCCCCAGTAGTCCGCCCGAACCACCATGGGCACCACCATGGGCACCTCAGCCCCGCCGAGCTAGCCAGAGCCGGGCCTCTACGGCTGGCCAGCCTGGTCCTGGCTCTCTCCGCCCATTCTGTGTTTGAAGGACTGGCCCTGGGCCTCCAGGAAGATGGGGCCAGGCTGGGAAGCCTCTTCCTTGGGGTGGGCGTCCATGAGACCCTGGCCGCCGTAGCTCTGGGGGTGAGTGTGGCCAAAGCGGCCATGCCCATGAGGGATGCTGCCAAGCTGGGCGTGACTGTCAGCCTCATGGTCCCTATCGGCATCGGACTGGGCATGGGCATTAATACGGCCCAGAACCTGGCCGGCGGTGTCACCTCTGCGGTGCTCCAAGGCCTGGCTGCCGGGACCTTCCTCTTCGTCACCTTCTTTGAGATCCTGTCGCGGGAGCTGGAGGACAAACATGACAGACTGCTGAAGGTTTTCTTTCTCATACTGGGCTATGGGGTTTTGGCAGGACTGATGTTCATCAAATGGTGATCAGCATGGTGGGCTGTTTTCAGTGCACTGAGATGAAGTTTGTGTGAGTGTACCGCTGTCTGCTGTGTGCATTGTGCGTTCACCAGCATTACCAAAGTCAACATCACTGGGTTTGTTTGTTAATGTGTACAGTAAACAGTGCTGCGGAGAAGTCAGCTACATGGTGTTCAACTCGTTATGTAAAGTTGCACTCCCCTGGTATGATCGTTTCATTGAAATTGCCATCTCTGAAAGGAAGACTGTGTCCGACCTGTCACCACAAATTTTAGTCAGGATAATGTTCCTGCGTGCGGTGGGTTGTTAAGGGAGGGGGGTGCGCTGCTCTGTTTCAGTCAGTCAGTTGGCACTCTTCTGAACCAATGATTGGTTTTGCAAGGTGGGGCTTTTCGGATGGATGATTATGTGACCGGAGAGTCTCTGTTTAAATGTGGCAGTAACCTGGTAAATTCAAATCCAGGTAATGTTTCCAGTAGTTACATTTAGCCATGTGGTGGTGTTCCTAACTACTCGTACGACAAAATATTTTTGGTGATATAGGCAAATATTTCCTTTAGTCATGAAGACTATTCAACTTTGAATTTGGTTTTCAGTGGACAACACTGGTTAATGTGTTACATTCTGTATAAATGTGATCAATTTTCTTTATGTAATAAAACCATTTATTGTAGTAACATTCAGTTAAACCTAGCCAGTTAATCTATGATATCAGATGTACTACAGTAAGGTTGGGCTGAAACCACATACATCATAGTAGTTATCCAGGAACACAGTTGGTTAAAACATACAGGCTTCCTCTTTGTGAACAGGGTTTAAAGACCGATGCACAACTGAGCAGATAAAACCATTTTTGAACAGGGTAACAGTGTAATAACAAACAGCTATTTTCTTGTATTAGTTTTCTCACCTTTAAAGTACATTAATAATTGCAACATAAATTTGTGCACATTATTCTCAGCGTACTCATTCATGGAGGCATTCACAAGCATACACAGAAATGTACACCTAGGCACAGTTAAAGAAACACCTAAGTAGCAATGTTCATTTGTAGAGGTATGCCATTCAATCAGAAAACGCAGACAGTCAGCTGATGCTACCCAGCCCCTGACACGCCAAACATCAGACAAAACATGTTCCCATTATACAGCATGCCCTCTGTATTTTGGGCTATATATATGTGTTTTGGATATATATAAGGGATATACATAATGCATTCATTAAACCTTTGTGGACATAGGTGTGTCATTCATATATCTTGGTCGTATGTATTCTTAAAAACAAAATTCCAGATTTTACTTAACGTTCCACGTAAAAAAAGCGATTACGTTAATTAAACGTTTTTTTCTTTTGAGTTTTTTTTAGAAATGTAATTCCACTGACATCACTTAAGTTTTATTAAAGTGTTTCTTGTGTGTTCAGTTAATTTTGGGTGTGAGGGTAGGTACATTTCAATATTTGTGTATTTGGTCTTGTCTGTTGTGGATGAGTTGTGTAATTAACATTGAGTTATGGTATGTGCATTGAGGTAGATAATGACAGATTTTTCTGTTATTATTACATTATTACACGGTTGAAAAGTTACTCAACTTTTAATGAGTCATTGCATTAACCAGATTTATTACATGCGATTTGTACGTTATTATTCAGGAAAGTTGCTACTTCATTTAGTGTTATAACATTATCTTTTCTTACAAGACTACATTTCATGTTCTGTTAAAATATGAAATCGCAACTTTCTGTACTCTCACATCTCAGATTTACATTTACATTCTTTAAAAAGTGGATGAGGTAGTCTGAATGAAGTGAAATATTTAAAGTAACTTTCAACAACTTCTGAGTTAATAGCAGGCTTTATTAAGTTATTCACAACATAACGGTCAGTAAATCAAGCTTTGATATTTATTTTTTTGCATTCCCACTGTAAAGTGTTTACCTACTAAAGCTATATGTCACTGTTTTAGTTTTTGTCATAGGAAATAATCCATACGACTCCCCCATATATTGACTTTGCACTTTTGTATACGTTGCTAGACACAGGATCAAAACTGATGTCCTTCATAGTATATATGCTGTTGTCTTATTGGTCTTATGTCAGATGAGTGAGGTGAACCACTTATAACCTGAAGGAAATGGTAACATGAAATGTATTGGAGTTCTACAGGGATGTTTGTGGTGGAACGATATAATGGTGATTCAGATTTGATGTGCATATTTCTTCATGTGTTGTTTCTACCTGCTGTTTCCATTGGTAGTACAATATTACATGCTTATTGTGTGGAGGGGTTATTTAATTTTTAATATGTAAGAATTAATTGCCTGGAAAACCTGAGTAGCATTTTGTATTGTCTTAATAGCTGGTGTCGCTTTGAGATTATATCCATGGTTACCTTTTAATTTTTTCTTTTTTAAGGGTTTCTTTTGGGTTTATGTTGACAAGGCGTCTCTGTGTAATTAATTATGGAGTAATAGTCATGTATTATTTTTCATATTTATATTTAATTATCCACAATTATAATAACATTTATTTCAGCCCATTTTGTCATGTCACTGTGCTATTGGCAAGTCATGGATCCATGTGGCTGAAACACAATGCTTAGAGGTTTGGTTTTTCGCATTAACATGCCCATGTAAGTCATTGCTCTGCAGTTTGTTTTTCATTTGAGTGTTTTTACTCAAAATAAATGTTTATTTGAATTTCCTTTATGGGTTTTTCACACTGAAACTCTTGGGGAACTCATGAATGTTCTTCCAAAGAAAACGTTAGAATGCTTCTTCAAATAACTCCTTTTTACTGGTTTCTCAAACCATTTTAAGAACCTGTGATAGGTAGGGTTTTGAGTGAATAGGTTCCTTAAATGATTCTTTACAATACCCTTTGATGTTTTGCCTTGAACTTAAGGATTCTCACACATGTTCAAACTAAGACCGAACTGAAAACCTTTTCTTTTTAGTGTACTGGTTTTGCAGGCAATGAAGCTTTGTCAATGTCTCAATGTCCCTGTGTGTTTTGCAGATACACACTTTAAGAAGTACATTTATCAAGTCCTACCCATATTGTACTCCCTAAGACCTTGAAAAGATTCAGTAATAACCTGTATTGCATCTTTGAGTAGCTCATGAACCATGATTTAATAAACTATTTATTATAGGTGAAAGGGCAGTTTTGCAATGAAGACTATTTGCAATGTTTTATCAGTTTTATTGCTTTTAAAACTCAAACAAGTAAACCCTGTCTTGGGCATCTACTTTGGCCAGCAGCTTGCTGGAAGTGCATTTTGCTGCCAATTGTCAGACCTGGTTTTGTCTTAAATATTCTGGTATTATGTTCATTTACTGGTGCTGTTTACATTTGTCAATACCTGTATCCATAGTAATTTACAGTGTGCGCATTCATTTTAAGATGGCTAAATTGCGACACCCCACCATCTTGCAGTAATAAGTACATTTAATCAATGAAGTGGCTATCAGGCTTGACCTTCTCAATGGCCCCAGGAGCTGTGGAGAATATCCCCATAACGTCAAAGATCCTGCACTCTATTTCACATCAGGTGCAGGGTTTATCCACTCCCACGGCTCCACGCCCCCCGTCTTTGGCATGGCTTACAACAAATGTCAACAACCGGGGCTTGCTAATCAGCATTTGCACTTGGCACTGGTTCTTTGTCCTCGAGGCTCCTGTTATCGTATTGTGCCCACAAAAAAAAACTTGGGCCATTCCCGTTGTGCTACAAACTGACTATCTCGTGCAAGATTTGCTATCAATCCCAAATGGACGTTCTCTGTGGTTAAGGGTTTAGCAAGTTGAATTACGATGATACTGATAACCTGTCCACTGAATACTTTGTGGGAGACAGAAGATTTTTAACAAAAGACCTAGTGTCACACAGATCTAGGTGGAGAAAGGGCATAACCTTTCCACAGGTGGCAGGATTTCCACCAGTTACCCTGACGCATGTTCCATTACTTAACTGTTGGCTGACCTTTAGGTCTACATGCCTACTCATGCTCTGTAACCCACTGTTTGCTTATTGGTCAATGGCACTCTGTTCTTACCCTCAGTTGCAGTCTGTTTAAATTGATGACATTTCTTAAGAGAGGTACCTTTATGAAAATGTGTCTTGATCATTTAGATGTTAATTTAAGATATTTTTCATGCACATGTGTGACTATATGATATTATCTCATTGACATTGTGAGTTTAGTTCCAGTGGGATTCATGAAATCCCAGTGAATGCCTTCGATATGATGGCACATAGTACGGGCTTTATATATGTGATGACTGCACCTCAACAATGAAATTAAAAGTACATACCCACGGCAGCCTGACATCTACCAACAAATACGTGTTAGATTTTATTACACACTCGTAAGCCTCTTAGTCTCACTAATTCTCCTTGGCCGTGGGTTGCGGCTAGCTGGTGTTTACTCTGCCCAGACCACGATGGCTTAATTCCCATGTAGGCTAAACAGTTTGTAAGAACCTCCAGAAGAGGTTGACTGTATCCAGGAAAAACTTGGAGCTATGGAGGAGCTTCTACTGCCCACAGAAGGCGGGGAGGGACTCTCCAATAATAATTCATTTTCTGAAAGAGGAGGCTCTGGAGAGAAAACAACATCCCAATTTGTTAACAATTTTCGCCATGGGACTTTAGTCGCTGATTTCAAACTGTGGCTGAGGGAGTACGTGAAGCGTAACGGCTTGCTGACACTATCTGTCTTCGCCGTGGTGACGGGCTGTATTCTGGGGTTCATATTAAGAGGGAGCCATCTTTCTACCCAGGTATGTATGGCACGCCGAGGGATCTGTAAGTGCTGTTAGGTTATATGATGTGCCATCCTGCCAGGTCTTTGGGTTTTACATCTCTCCCAGTGTTTGTGATGGTGTTCTACTTAAAGGCCTACATCATTGCATTGCCTTGATGCACTGAAACTTTAGGAGAACATTAAAAGGCAGAGTTATGTGGGAAACTATAGAACGTCAAAAGGCAGAGTTACGTGGGAAACTATAGAACGTCAAAAGGCAGAGTTATGTGGGAAACTATGACAAAAGGTCAGGGCCCTGTGACCTCCATGCACATGCACCTATGT
>JACXGJ010000709.1:91103-109735 GCA_016801105.1 Esox niger
GTCAAAAGGCAGAGTTATGTGGGAAACTATAGAACGTCAAAAGGCAGAGTTATGTGGGAAACTATAGAACGTCAAAAGGCAGAGTTATGTGGGAAACTATAGAATGTCAAAAGGCAGAGTTATGTGGGAAACTATAGAACGTCAAAAGGCAGAGTTATGTGGGAAACTATAGAATGTCAAAAGGCAGAGTTACGTGGGAAACTATAGAACGTCAAAAGGCAGAGTTATGTGGGAAACTATAGAACGTCAAAAGGCAGAGTTATGTGGGAAACTATAGAACGTCAAAAGGCAGAGTTATGTGGGAAACTATAGAATGTCAAAAGGCAGAGTTACGTGGGAAACTATAGAACGTCAAAAGGCAGAGTTATGTGGGAAACTATAGAACGTCAAAAAGCAGGAGTAAGAAATGACTTTAGACGGGGAAACAATTTTCTAGTAACAGCGGACGCCTAGGTAACGACAGGCGAACTATAGTGGTCATAATGTTTGGAATTATGTGTATTCCCACTTAATTACACTCTTTTATAAAAAATATAAATAAATACATAAATAAAATGGTTCAGGTTAATCCAAGCTCAGTCCTGCCTGTGGAGGATGGGATCAGTCGATCGCAGCCTGTGACTTGACCAAGCAAACGTGGCCTGAACTGTGTTGGTAATCGCAGGTGATGCGTGACCCGAGGCTGACGTCTTTAAGCGAGAGGTTTAATCGGAGGGAAATGCCATGCGTGCTGCTACCAAGAAATATCCAAGTCACTTGTATTTATTTATGGCTCAGAGAGCTATCGGTCCTATCCACACATTTAAAACCATGGATTAAAATATTCTCAACGTAAAATATGAAGCGTTGTTGTGATATCTTCTAACGCTACAGTCAATATGAACTTGATCAAATCAACCATTTTAATTCATCTCTCGTTTTAAACATTCCAAAAAGCAAGACAAACATTTCACCTTCTGTAAATTGGTTGATTATAATTTCTTCACTTTACCTTTTCAAAATGTCCAAAGGACGTAGTGAGATTTGGAACAAGAAGGACCCTTAGATCATCCCCAGTGCTCTCTACTTTCTAAATCTGACATATAACTTGATAATAAAGAATCAAGTGAATGCCTTCTGAGAATAGCACAAGTGTGCACAGAGAACATCCACCTAAACACATTTAGAGGTTATCCTTTGGGGAGACAAGAACAGTGCCTGTGTTTTGGAATAGGTTTGAATGTTCTCCTTGCCTGTTGTTTTTGTCAACCACTGTCCTCTCCAAAGTCACCACCAGGAATTGCTTTGAAGGGTTTCATGGCCACCTATGAGATACACTCACTTGAAACCTTTTTCTTCTGTTTTCCACTGCAGGCTAAGATCTATTTCTCCTTCCCTGGAGAGCTCCTCATGAGAATGCTCAAGATGCTTATTCTTCCCCTAATCACGTCCAGGTAAACATCACTAATATCAGCCTCTTTCCAGCAATATGGTTTAACGTTCCAGCAGTGTTACAGGAATAGAAAACGGACATATTCACATAAAACCAAAGATATTTATCCTCAAAAGAAGCACTTTAAATGCTTTTGAGGCAATTGCATATAAATTGACAAAGCAGAATGAATTGGAGCGTGCTGACTGTAGTACACATTTTGATGTTGTCACACCCAATACATAATTCCTATGGACAGATTGGCTGTATTGTACCTGTACAATAGAATAGGAAGATGTTGTTACCGCTCTCATTTGAAACCAACAGTGGGATCCAGGGTGCTTTGCTGCTAGATGTGCTTGTGTATGTATACAGTAATTGTTTGGCCCAATGCCATTATATACAGCTCTGGAAAAAATTAAGAGACCACTGCGCCTTGTTCTTTCCTTTCCATAAATGTCAATTTGCAGTGGTCTCTTAATTTTATCCCTTCTGTTCCTCTCTCAAAACCTACCTTTTAAAAATGTTTGGAATGGAAAGAAAAAGGTGCAATGGTCTCTTCATTCTTTCCAGAGATTTAAATATATACATACACATGCACACACACACACAATGTATGTATTTACATTTGATCCTCTGTAATCTTCCCTCACTACAGTTTAATGTCAGGCCTGTCGTCCATGGAGTCCAAAGCCTGTTGTCGGATGGGTGTTCTGACCGTGACCTACTACCTGTGGACCACCTTCATTGCAGTAGTTGTGGGCATCCTGCTGGTGATCGTCATCAAGCCTGGAGTGGGAACCGAGACGGAGAGTAACCGGTTAGGAGGAGGACCCGTCATGACATCAGCTGATGCCCTGCTGGATCTCATCAGGTGAGTGAGTGATGAAAGCAAACCTTCACAACCAAATGAGCATCACAAACAATCTGTACAATCAATACCAATACGGGACAAGCAATATATATTGTCTGCGCCTAATCACTATGGACAAGTGACTTCACAATGGTATTTTTGGTTTAGGGCTAAACAAAATATACAATAGTGACAGTCTAGGAGCCACCAACGAACAAAAGTCTTCAGGCAGATTGACTGATTTAAGTCAGCAATTTTTCAGAAAGTACTTTCAGGAGTAAGGGATGTTTTGTTAAAATGTGTTATATCAAATGTCAAACCCTTTAAACGACGCACACTGCTTTGTAAACTGAAGTATATTTCTGAAAACATCTAACCGGATATCCACTAAGTACACAATATTAACAAATAATGGAATCAGTATAGGTACCACCTACACCTAAAGCCTCATCAAAATGATCATTCTCAAGCAAAGTAGCATCTATCATTTCAAGACAGTGCATATACCGTACTAATAACAATAAATTAGTAGACTCTCACATCAAACATTTGTTTCTATTATCTGTCTGAATTCCAGTGTGTTGGGTTATTTTCTTTAATTACAGAAGAAGGGTTGGCATGATGGCTTTGTTAAGTTTGAAGTCTATGCCTGAAAGCAAACTTTAGTATTCAAAATCATTCAAATTAGGAGCATCACAAGAAAATCCAAAGAACTACCAATAATATAATTTTTAAATTAAAATGAATCCAAGTGAATGATATGATGAAGACATGTCTTGCTTGTACTAACATTTTGACCTAAGCTCTGTCAACGAGCAACTAGATTTGGGATACAGGCGTAATAAGATGGCTACCACCTACTACTGTTGACTGTGTTGGCGTAGTTCTTCACAGTAAAATGTATTGTTTGAGAAGGCCGGGACACACATAGTCACACCCTGTCACACAGACACACAGACACACGCAGACTCACTCACAATCCAGTTAAATCACAAGGGTGATTAAGATATTTTTAGTAATCCGTAAGGGATGATTTACAGATTAGTCGTCATGAACGGTTGGGATACAATGATCTTGGTGGAGGATCGGTTTGCCCGCACACATAAGGAGTACTTCTGGCTCAGACCTGTCTGAAAGTCCCTCCCCCTGAAAAGGCCATCACAGGAAGTGTGTGCTCTCTTTTAAACCAATTACTAACCTACCCTCTCATGCAGCGGAGATAAACGAGGAAGAGATGAGATAAAAAAGTGAAACTGATAACATGGTCACCGATTAACTAGGATACAGGCACATGTTCTTTATAACTTTGCAAATATATGAAATTACAAGTAATTGTTTGGCCCAATGCAAGTTCTTTAAATATGTTAAGTTCAGGAGTCTGGCAAGGAAGGCCTTTATATAGTTCCTTAGAGTAGAACTCGTAGACACCATGGTTGTGTGTTCAGTTTGAAGGAAGTTACCAACCAGCATTAGTGTGACAAATAAAAGTCTGTAGGACCGACTAGCATGTTACGTGTTTCATTCATTGTGCTAACAATTTCATTTGACTCCTGGGATTTATTTCCAGTTTTGTACTTTGTCTCACCAGGTATGTTGACTGGTAAATTTAATTCTCATTTCATTTAGAGCAATTCATAGTGACTGCCTTTTTCAGGGTCAGACCAAAACATTCTTCGCCATGCTGGCACAGGGATTTGATCTAGCAAACCTTAAGTTACTGGTCAGCTGCTTTAACCGCAAGGTTATCCCCAACGGTTAGATTATGAGCTTCATTACAAAATACTGAAGTATCAAGTTTACTACATTCAAATTATTTGCTGTACTCTGAACTCCGAAAGTATTTAAAAGAGACATTTGATATTTTTTTGGCTGCGTATTCCAGCACTTTGGATTTGAAATGATATTATTATTACATTATTTTGGGGTTACAATGCAGAGAGCTGTAATTTGAAGGTATTCTCATCATTATTGATGGAACCATTTATGAATAACAGTATAATTTCACAGGAATATGGTTCCATCCAATCTCATCGAAGCAACATTTCAACAGGTGAGTATCATTGTTCTGCTGTATGTCAGACATAGAAGATGATGGCAGGGATTAAGTAACCCTTACTGCTCCTAGAGGCTGAGGTTAATATTCACCTCAATTTTCTTTTTGATTCCAGTACAAAACAGACCTGATCCCTATCCTCAAAGTCTCCAGGGTCACAGTTCAGCCCAACTTTGTGTACATCGTGCCTGACGAAAGTGATCCCAGCGGCCGGACTGTGTTCCTGGAGTTGACTCCGCCCCCGGAGGTCCACTACAAGACCAGCCCTGGAAGCAGCCAGCAGATGAATGTGTTGGGAATCGTCATTTTCTCAGCCACCATGGGTAAGACCTGTACCATCTTTTATTTTGTCTGTCGAGGGTACGTGCTATGTTTCTATGTGTTCACGGTGGAGAGATAGTGAGAAACATTGACTGAACCCATTTCCCATGGTTCCTCAGGGCTGCTGCTTGGGAAAATGGGCCATAGAGGAGCGCCTCTTGTTAGCGTATGTCAGTGCGTCAACGAGTGCGTCATGAAGATTATCAACGCGGCAGTTTGGTAAGTGACACCAGTGACATCATTAGTTGACATCATTAGTTAAAATGAAAAAGGTTCCACAAAGTTGGCTATAGCAGGATACTGGCAGGGACAGTTTGTGTGTGTGATTCCAACATGGGTCACATAAACTGAATATTTCGCTACAATCTGCCGCTTTGGAATCTGCTACTGGATTGCCCCCCCCCACTGACAACTAGTCTCTTGGATTTCTCCTGCGCGTAGCATGACCAGTGTGTTCTTAGTTGTGGGGTTGATTGATTTGTATGTTGTGTTGATTGTATATAAAATGTTGTAATGTTGCTTTGATTGTATTGAATATTTTAATGTCGTTTTGATTGTATTATATCTAGTTATTTTATGTTGATTGTATATTGTATGTTGTGATGTTTTGTTGATTGCTGCTAAATAATTGGTCGTGCCCATCTTGAAAAGAGACTGTCTAAACTGGCAGTCTACTTCCCAGATGTCCGTTTAGTGTGACTGAGGACCACTGAACAGGCATGTGGTGAGAACGAGGCCATGTTTGTGTGGTCTGGCTGTTGTTGAGATGTCAGGAGACCATCTTGCTTCTCTCCGCCCAGCAGCAAATTGCACATGCTGAGGATTAGTCCAGCAGGAGGAGCTCACCCGGTGCTCAGGGCCAACTATGACTTATCCCAGAGTCAGGTTAACGTCATGCTGTGAGGCCACTTACTGAAAAGGTTGCTGTAGGAATGACCTCCAAGTGTTGAATGGCTCTGACGTGGTTTTATATGTAGCCGGACAGGAAGTGACACACTGTAGGGCTATTTCCCCCGTTTTTATTATGCAGTGCTTGTTACATTTTTTTCTTCCAAATAACAAAAATGTGTTGTGTTCTACTGTGTGGCAACTGCTCATTTGAAAAACAAGTTTTAGCTGGACAGTGTTACAATCCAACTTTTTTTCCTGCCAGGTATTTTCCATTTGGGATCATATTTCTTGTTGCGGGAAAAATTTTGGACATGCAGGACCCATCTACCCTGGGGAAGAAGCTGGGCTGGTACACTATCACTGTTCTGGCCGGCCTGTTCGTACACGGCCTCATCCTCCTCCCCTTGTTTTTCCTCATCCTCACACGCAAAAACCCCTTCACATACATCAGAGGCCTGCTCCAAGCCTTGGTTATAGCCCTGGCCACCTCTTCCAGGTAAGGCAAGGGTCTGTCTGTGTCTATTCTTCTCTTGGATCAGTTTTTCACTTTCCTGTACGGCTGCAGTATGTTTCCTTTCTTAGTTCTGTCCGTTCATCTAGATGTGCACTTTAACTCATAATCATTTGGAGATTGTTCCGTAACACCAGATGATTCAGTTGTTAGGATTTGTGATTCAGGTGTCTTAGTATTGTGTTGGGACAATACTTTTCAAACACTGTAGCCCTCCAGGACCAGATGAGAAGAACAAAGGAGATTGAGCTAAATACATGAAATGGCTTCTTAAACATCGCCATCGTCTCCAGCTTGAAAAATTCCCTTTAAAATTCAATCTGCATCTTGTTCCACTATGGTATATCGCAAAGCAAACAGTCAATGACAGAAAAAAAGAGACAAAGTTGATCGGTGTTGTAAATGTTGTACACTAAGCAAGATGTGTCAGTGGAAGATTGGCAACGGGTGGTGAACAGACACAATAATATATGTCCAGATGGTTGTTCATATCAGTAGAAAGCCCTCACTCAATTGTCTCTCCCTCTTAAGTTCTGCCACTCTGCCCATCACCATGAAGTGCTTGCTGGAGAACTGCCATGTGGACCGGCAGATTGCTCGTTTTGTGCTGCCTGTGGGCGCCACCATCAACATGGATGGAACAGCTCTTTACGAGGCCGTGGCGGCCATCTTTATTGCCCAGGTCAATGATTATGAGCTGGACTTTGGCCAGCTTGTGACCATTAGGTATGTATGCTGTTTCATATGATCACACTACCACTGCATCCCTGCGTGGTGAAGCGTTTGGCTAGTTCTTTGTATTAGCCAATCGCATCACATGTAATAGTAATCTTGTATCTGACGTAGTACGCAACTATTGGTAGATGTTTATGATATCCGAGCAGGGAAATTTAACTACTGAGTCCAACCACCATCATGACAACCTTTGTCCTGGCTGGTTTTATGATAAACAGAGGGCAAAAAAGTTTAATATCCTTGATATTCATTTTGTTATACGTAACTGCATGTGAATACGACTTATCAGTGTACAAAATGAATATACATGTTTAACAATGAGACTGGATGACTGTTATAGAAAGAACAACAAGAAATAAGTCTGTGTAGCTTTGTGATACAAGTCTTGCTCGTATCAGCAGTTCTATTGCATGACTATATTGCAGTGCACATATTTAGCTGAGTAACTGACTGTGATGGTTTGCGTTTGACAGCATCACAGCGACTGCTGCCAGCATAGGAGCTGCTGGGATCCCCCAGGCTGGGCTTGTCACCATGGTGATTGTGCTGACATCAGTGGGCCTGCCACCAGATGACATCACTCTCATTGTGGCCATCGACTGGGTGCTGTAAGTTCACTGTCTCAAGAATTTGGCATATGCTACACAGTACCAGTCAAATGTTTGGACACACCTGCCCATCTCCACTGTCCCACTGCTCCTTCAGCAAAAACCCTCCTGAATCTACCTTACCTTTCCTGATAAGTTCTTTCTACGATGTTAAATTGTTGAATAATTTCATGCCGTATACCGTCTGATAATCCCGGTGGCAATATTTCATTACATTCAGAGACATTGTTTGCAGTCGTAAGAGACTGATCTCCAGAGCCTTTGTGTTCCTTGTCCTTACAGGGACCGCTTCCGGACCATGGTCAACGTGCTCGGGGATGCCCTGGCAGCAGGAATCATTGGCCATTTGTGTCGGAAAGACTTCCCTCGCAGTGGTATTGGAAAGGTAGGCAGCTGTTACCTGTCCAGTCGACGTGGTGCTGTCACTGGACTATATACAGACGGGAGACAAATATTAAGAAAAACCTGAATAAATGAGTGGAGGAGCATATCGAATGCTGATGCTTTCTTTCAGGTGTACTGTATAGTACAATTAAGCAATCAACCTACTACCGTGCTCTGTGGCATGTTCAAAACTGCTGAGTAGGCCCAGTTGACCTACATTTTGGATCAAGTTGGCAAAAGGAATGTATCTGTAAGTGTTAGAAAGCGCAGTCCGCCCCCATCTCCAAATGAGGGAATATCTTTTGGAAGAATGGTGCTTCATCCCTCCAGTAGAGCTCCAGAGAATCCATGCCAAAGTACACTGAAGCTGTTCTGGTAGTTCGTTGCCCAACACCTTACTGAAACATTTTATGTCACTTTTTCCTTTAATTTGTCACCAGTCTGTATATTCAGTTGAACTGTTTTCATGTGACTTATAAGAAAACCTCCACGAAATAGTTTCTGACTTCAAAGGGCCTGCAAGGAAGTGATACAAATTTTAAACATTTGAATTTGTTCTTACTGAAATGAATACTGATCTCCAGACAGCCGCTGTCACTTACCACAGAGGTGTGTGTGTGTGTGTGTTTCTGCGTGTGTTTTCCTCCCCAGTCTCAGCCTTCCTACGGAACACAGAACAAGCACAATACCCAGGACATGCAAAACGGAGTGCCTATGACCCAACTGCCTCTGCACAAGCAGGACTGCTGCTATGAGGTGATGGAGGACACCGCCAACGAGAGGCCCACTATCTATTACAACATCTGTCAAGTTTGAATCATGGCGACACTTGCCTCAAATGCTGGATGTTTTTTGAAGCACTTTTAACCCCTTGTGCCATGGAACTATACTGAACGAATGTATTCCTGATGTCACCTCGAGTCTCTTTGTGACCGAATGTTGGGTGACTGAACATTTTGTTCTGCTTTCATGGTGACATACTGAAAAGGACCTATCAGTGTTTTCCACTTTTTTTTTAAATCTTGTTTTTGTGATGAGTTGGGAATTGCCTACTACAGTCTCGTATATGTGGTATTGACTCTTGTTTTTATACCAGCTCGTCCAGCATCATGTGGATTCACTGGAGAATATTGTTTTCTACTGAACTGTTTTTCACCATCATAGTCCATGAGGCTGTCAACTCTTATAACTGCATGCAGGCATGCGTTTTGAACAACTTTGTCGTAAGTTGTAGGTTATGTGCATTATTCATATATTTGTCTTTTTTTCTACAATTAAAGAAAGTACTGTTGGGTCATATTGGACTTTCATCTAATCTTCCGTCTAACATTGCGTGAGAGTTTCAACTATCTCTGAATAAAGGGGAAATTAATATATAATTGAAAACACATTCTTTGATTATCTTCTTTGTATGCAACCCGGTGTTTTTAATTTGTTGACTTTCAAAAATATAATTGTAGTGTAGCCTTAATTTAAATCTGCAACCTCTTAATTAATTAACGTCTTTGCGGAAACCAACCATGTGGTTTGTTACCGCATATATCAACTACCAAAACATTATTTCCGTAATCCTAGCCAGCAACATTTACTTCAAGAATAACTTAATTCAAATTCATTGTATACTTGTATGTAAAACAGTGGTTTACTTTTTGGTTTCAAGAGACTTCTGTTGTATTTTTCCGTAAAAAACATGGACACGAGTTCCTCACAGTGATTAATCCAGTTAGCTAGTAAGGACATGAGAAAGCCACGAGACCAGAGCTCTCAGGAAACGTACAGGTGCCTCCGGTGTTAGCAAGAGATTAAGTTACGGTGAAGGCTTGGACAACTAACAAGTATTACGAAAGAAGGTCTTCACTTCAAGGGCTTAACGCTTAACAAAAAAAATGATGTAGATTGCATGCTTTTGGCTGTCAGATCTTGTTTTGTTGTCAAATAATTTGGAGGGTGTGTGGCTCATTCCTGTTTTCCACTGCCGGTAGGAACTCCTGGCCTGGTGGCTCTAGCTCAATAATCAGGATTGTACATTTCATCCTTGAGTTGGAAGAAAAAATAACTCATTAAGTATCAGAGGTGGCTACACCTTTCTGAGCTCAAAGCCTGAGAAGAAACTACATTTAAATACCAATATGTAATCTGAAAGCTTTTTTTGTTGCTAGAATTCAGCTAGATTTAAGTGGCATCAGATGTGACTGATGCACCTGGTAATATATTTTGTCTCTGATATACAAAAAAATATGTAAGGTGCAAGTATTGTCCAGTTTAGGGTTGTTTGTATGTGGGGAGGGGTCAAAGATTTGTCTCAGAGGGTGGACCGCTTTATGGGTTTATAGGCTAATTTCTCCAAATGTATCTTTGACATTACATTTAGCCATCAGCCAAGATATGTTTTGAACATCACAAGAAATTGTTGCTATTAATAATGTTTATTTGGATTTACTCTAATGATATATTATATTTTTACTAGTAACATAAACAATTACGGCCCAAATAAACCATTATTAACATAGCTAGATGGCCTGTGACTTTTGCACAGTACTGTATATTGAGATATTAAATTTATTTTGGATAAGGGGCCCGAAGCAACCGTCTAGGGCTCTTATTATAGCTTGCGCTAGGCGTGTGCGATGCCACACATTTTGGGTTAGATCCGATACCAAGTAATACTGGCCCAGAATCACCAATAATGATACCAATACCAAAACTTTTCATTATTAAAAGTGGCTCATGCACTTTCAAGTAGGGGAGAGCTTTTAATATCCAGAGCTCTTGGGGAATCACCTAGGTAAAATAAAATCCATAGCCTGTGACAGACCAAATTTTTCCATATTTCAGGTTTGAGGTATATTGTTTCAAATTACATTCAAATAAGGGATCTGTATTTGTTTGTCCAGCTTTTTGTCCAAAGGGCTAAATATACTGTTTTAATGTCTGAATATATTATATATGTCACACGATGTTCTTTCGTTCTTGCATGGTTCATGCATGCAATAAATATAGCCCTGTGTGTTGGATTGGCGGTTGGCGCCGGTACAGCAACTGTACATTCACACTATTCGCGATGGGGGAGATGCCTTAATTAATTTCAAGGAAGGGAAGCGTGGCGAGCAATTTGCTTATTGGGCGAGGGGTGGGATCCTTGAGAGGCGAAGAAAAAGTTTAGATTTTCCAATTTTATGCAAATCACTCGTAATAATCTGACATTCGTTCATACAAATTTGCTATGTTAAAAATGTAATACACAGTTTACCTGCTGTTATGACGCTAGTTCGCCCACAGACACACCCGCAATTATGCTACAGGCGAAGCACTCCGGGCGACGCACCCTTTCGCGAACAGGGTGAATGTACAGGGTGCGCGATGCGGCGCGTTTTGCGCGCGACGCATTGCTTGAGTGGAAGGTCACAAGAATCCGCAGTGGAGCTGGAGAAGCACTCAAGATGTGATCACGAGAACGGAACATTGTTTGCTGTGACTATTCTTTGATTAAATGGGCACAACTTAGAAGAGAAAAACTGAAACTGGTATCAGTATATTTATGCAAGAATCGATCTTCAAAAATGAGATGTAGTATTTGTAGTATCGATATTTTGGGATCAATACGGCCACCCCTAGTTGGTGCTTATATGCGAGACTAATTAACACCATGTCTGGATTGGCAGTTATTAAATTCAAACTGACTACTTTCTTGCAGGGAATGCTGTGAAGATTTTGCACACACGCTTGAAATGATACCCTTCTCCCAGCTTTCGTTCATTTTTACTTGGAATGTCTTCATCCCGTTTTCTCATTGTCACAGATCCATAGAGGGGAAGTAGGGGTTCTATGGCAGGCCCTGACAGAGCCTCCACACCAATTGACACGTTCCTTTTTATCTGGAGCATTGTCAGCACATGCTCAAGGTTGACACGCTATTATGGCCGTTGGGCATGCGTTCCCAGTGCGTTCAGTTCCACTACGTGATTACGCATTATCAGCACCCCCCTGCTCGCTAGATCTACCCTCCACTATGCTCAGAGATGCTGTGTAGCAACTAGCATTTCAGCAACACAGTAGTTGGTGGTCAACAAAACATTGCATGAGGTTAATTAGCGATAGGCGGGTTAGCGCCATGTCTTCTTAAGGCCTACAATGGCTTATGTTTGAAACAGCCTTGATGTCATAAGCCAAATTCACTGCAATAGACTGTTAGTAACCAATTAATCCAAATTGAGTTATGGTGAACAATGCCCTCTTCAGGCAAATCATGTTCTATTTAAAACTCTCAATCTCAAAATCATTTGTTGGACACTTAAAGATACTTTAATTTTCAAATTAGAGATCAAATTAATTTGAAAAATAACAATGGATTGATTTAATTAAAAAATAGTATACTTTATTAATGTACATTTTTTAACTAACAACATTTTTCATATACTTTACCATATAAACATCAACTTGGTGAGTAGAGATGAGATGATGGAACCTCCAGTTGAGAATTTGGTTCATCGTTGTAGTCTACCTGGGAAATAAACTGAAGGGTGTTTGGTCTCAATATATGAATTAATTTCCCGTTCTGGAAACTATATTGAAGATCAACTGTTGGCTGGACTGACATCGCTATCATTGGTTAATGATTCAACTGCGCCCCTAGAAGCACACAATCTGATTAGGAAACACGATCTGCCACAACAACGGAGCCTTTTCTTTGAGGAAATGTTTGGCAAGTACCTGTTTATCACCGACTCAGATTCACACTCCACAGAAAACAACAGTTGGTCCAAAAGTAATGAAGGTGGGATCTGCAAAAAATGTATGGAGAGTCGGTTGTAATTCCACATTGTTTGGCCACTGGTCTCTGAAAGTGGTCTACACTTACCAATACACTAGCCTCGAAATACACAAAATCAACTGGAAAAAAACATTCTCTCCCTCCATCTTTTCCCCAAAAGAAAAATGCTGAGGAGCACATATCCAAAATGGATTTGGTGCTGGGCTATTGCAAGGAATCCTGGGCCCCCTGAAAAGATATAGGCCTGGACAATGCTGGACTTGGTCTGGAACGGTTTGGAAGGGTGTAATTTTAGGAAAATAGCATTAATGGTTCTTATTTTAGGCAAGCTTTAATAACACATTCTGTACATTTTGAAGTGTGATTTGTCCATTCCGGCACTTATTTTATCCCGAGTCAAGCGCTGGGCGTGGGCCCCCTCTCCAGTAGAAGACATTGACATGATTAGTGGGCCCTACCCAACCGTGAGCGCCGTGCTTTATACCCACCTTTCCCCATGGTAGCTATGGACCTGACTCTATGCATATGACGTGTGTGCCTGCATGCTTGCATCATTCATTGGAGGAGAGGGACAGTAGGAGACATAAATTCCTTTGTAGGTAAAACATAATTACAGAACACAGTCAAACCAGTCAACCAGTCAAAAAGCTAGTTGTGTTGCTAGCTAATATTTCTCCTTCAGCTTGTCCTTGCCAGTGCCATTTCCACATTTAAACATAGTAACCTTGCTTTGAAGCAGCCTACCCCATACATTTCATTCCTTACTCATTGAATTAGGGAATTGTTTTGTCATGAAGATTTATGAATATGGTTGATAAAATATTTTCCACTGCCAAATTAGCTTATTCTCCTTTAATAAGAACTTGTAATCAACAATATTGAATGTATCATTTATTTGAAAATAAATGTCAATTTCTATTGCTTGGATTACAACAGTATGATTTAGGATATCTTGGTCAACCAGGCACTCCTGGATTCAGCACATTTATCCCAGTCTATTTTGCAAGTGTTCAAGCTTACACAAATTGCGAGGGGATCTTCTGTACATAGCCCTGTTCAGGTCAGTCCAGTTATGTACTATAGCTGACTAAGTTAAATTGATGAGCTATAAATAATAATAATATTTGAAACCGTTTCTAAATTGTAGAACGATCTCAACACACATTGCAATATATAACCCCTAGCAGGTTCTTGGACGTCAGAATATCGTATGATATTGCGTCATTACGTTTTAACAATGTTTTTGCAAAGATGGCGGTGGTTGAGTGAATGGACGAAACATCCCCTTTAGTTAAAAAATTGTATTGATTCTAAGGTCTTTTGTTGGACAAAAATCTTATTTAAAAAAAGTATCTTATATTAACTTATTTAACAGATATATTCTTATTAAACGAAGCACTAGAATGGTAATATGACACAGAGCAAGAAGAAGAAACGGGCGAATCGCAGTCTCCTGCTGGCGAAAAAAATTATAATCAAGGATGGAGGAACGGTAAGTTTCCACCCAAAATGATATAATTTACAGTAACCATCATGCATCTAGAAATGCGCTAGAAGCATGTGCTATGCCTGCCTACAGTGTTTCACAGTTAGCTTGCCAGTTAGCTGGTTCTGGGATATTGCGCCCTCGGGAAGTTTCAGTGCCTCTTCCTAGTTCTCCAAAAAACAACATAGGTGGCTAGCTAGCTTCCGCGGTCAGCTAACTACCAGATGTGTGGCACAACCTAGCTAGCTTACTAGCTAGCACAGCTATTAGAATAATTGAAAGTAACTGAGCAGATTCCATCTGAGATGTATCCACTGGCAAAGTAATGAAACGTGCATATTATTAATTGTTAAACAGACTATAAAAATAACAGCTTCAAATGATATCAAGTAGTCTTTCGCTCGCTCTTTCTAATTATGTTCTGGTCAGGTTATTGTAAAGATCAAGTATACAGTTCTCATTCAGCAATATGCTAAACTGCTATAAAACATCCACACCGGAACACGTGTTTTGGCAGAAATCAGAAACAATAAAAGTAAATTAGTTAGGCCTATTGATTATCTCATTCTGGGAAGTAAATGTCATTATGTGCAATCTATAGTGTAATTTATGACAGTTGAAGCTGTCCTACTGTCTTATTACTGAGATTACCTTTACTAGTTCTTTCTTCTGTGAAAGTCAAACAGTTCAGAACTACTTGTTGCCTGTTGACATACATTGTTCTTCCACTCTTCACCAGGCACAAGGTTTTGGGGCTCCCAGTGTATACCATGCTGTAATTGTCATCTTTTTGGAATTTTTTGCTTGGGGCCTGCTTACAGCACCCACTCTGGTGGTAGGTTGCCTGGTTTATTGCCGTTTTATTCATACTGTATGATTTCTTAGCTGCTGCTAAAACTATGTTGATGCTCTGTTCCATTTTAGAGTCCCCATTATAAACCTCTGTCCCCTTCCCATCCAGGTTCTACATGAGACTTTCCCGAAGCATACGTTTCTAATGAATGGCTTGATACAGGGTGTAAAGGTATGCTATAAGAACAGCAGCTATTGTTTTGAACAGGACAGCTAGTTGCACTCTTATTACGTTATAACGTATATTTTCATTTGTTACAGGGCCTGCTGTCTTTCCTGAGTGCCCCTCTGATTGGTGCCCTGTCTGATGTGTGGGGCCGGAAGTCTTTTCTGCTGCTCACCGTTTTCTTCACGTGTGCTCCTATTCCACTGATGAAGATAAGCCCTTGGTAAGATGGTTCCCAGTGTAACATAGTTCATAGTTACTGACATTACAGTCTAAAACTAAATGAAAGATTTAGGAATTCTATTGCGGTTAAACAATATTGCAGTTCCTGTTTCTCACTGTGTTCTATTGAACATAGTTTTTAATGAAAAGTACTTTGGTGCATTAATAACTGAGTTTCATGTCCTGCTTCTGTCCCAGGTGGTACTTTGCTGTTATCTCAGTGTCCGGTGTGTTTGCTGTGACGTTCTCTGTGGTCTTTGCCTATGTGGCTGATATCACACAGGAGCATGAGCGCAGCATGGCTTATGGACTGGTGTGTATTAGACATTGCCTACACAAGTACTCATCTTCCAAGTTCACCACATGAACTAATGCTAAAATAGCAGTACGTAGTTCAGATCCTATTGTCCCACTGCACAGAGCTGAAAGAACACGCCGAGACAGAAAGTTTAATTACAGTCTGATATAAAGTCTTGTAATTAGTAACCCCCCTTTTTGTCCTATTTTTTATTTTTACATTTATTTTGTCCGTCAGGTGTCTGCCACTTTCGCTGCTAGCCTGGTGACGAGTCCAGCCATTGGAGCATACCTGGGCCGTGTGTATGGGGACGGGTTGGTGGTGGTGCTGGCCTCGGCAATCGCCATGCTGGACATCTGCTTCATTCTGGTGGCTGTGCCCGAGTCTCTGCCTGAGAAAATGAGGCCAGCATCATGGGGGGCTCCTATATCCTGGGAACAAGCAGACCCCTTCGCTGTAAGTTTTCAGTCCACTTCTAAATCTAGCAGGATCCTTTTTTGTGTACCTCAGGATGATTTTGATTGGAAAGATGATATACAGTTTCTGTCTCTTGACATTGATGTGGATCAGAACAACTTACAATGTGTGGCTTTATCCATATAGTAAATGATATGAGCTTTCAAGGGAATGTTTAGCCTAGCAATATACAAATACATATGCCTACTAAGGAAACATATCTAATGTGTAAGAAGATGTGTCACTGTGTTGATAAGGCTGGGTCTTGAAAACAGAGGAGAACCACCGAACGTTTTACTTCTGTTACATCGTGGTCATGATGAAACTTTAGGTGTAACAAAAAGATGAGGGGTATTGTGTCTGTTTCCAAATGCTGGAAGGCACAATGGTCTCAATGTAATTTGTGGTGATGGTGGAGGCAGGTATTGTTCCTGGTAAAAAGAGAGCTTAGCAGTAGAATGTGGGGAGAATGGCTGTGCTGCAAGATCTCGTCTCCCTGACCGGCAGCCATGGTTTCCCTTAGGGAAGCATTATAGCGTCTGCCCATGTGTCGACAGTTTTAACTAGCTTCTCGTGCTACATTTGGTCAACCACGGGTGGTCCTATGTCTGTATGCTCATTTCATGAAAAATTACGCGACTAACACATTTTCACTTGGCATCTCATTTGGTCTCGTTCATGTATTTGTAAAACATGGTAGAGGGCATGTTAGTGAATTTTCAAACAATTTCTTAAGAGGAATCCTCTAGTCTGTACGGTTGGCTTATAGGGAACCAATACTCAGGAAGCATTAGTCAGACAAACCTGTACTTCCCCTGAGGTGGTTTGTGTAAGAGGGCCTAGTGGTGGCGTGACTGAGGGGGATTGCTTGAGGGCATTGCAGAGAAGTAATGGAGTACAACTGTTATACGCTTGTGTATTAGGTAATACCTCTAATTCTCTTGGCTCTAACGTTTATTAAATTACTGGATTTACAGAAGAATGTTTGTGTACAATGAAAAGCGGATCTTCGTTAGTCTACTTTGAGAGCGGCCGACGTGTCAGTTGAATAAATCAACATCACATTATACAGTTATGATAACATTGTCACCTGAGGCGGGTTTCCAGCTGCTGTCCACCTCGGTGTCGCTTCTCAGATTAAACACAGAAACAGAACGTATAGAATGGACAGATCACCAATGGGGGATTTCTATTAATTCTATTTTTATACATTACATCATTAGAAGTGCGGATGAGATGGATCAAACTTAGAAAGTGATGAATAGAGGAACAGAATCCATCCGCTTCCTCTAGTGACATATATGGTTTGGCGGACCAACCGCTGGGCCAGGCCCTCAGTACAGCCTTGGTGTTAGCAAATTAGCATGATGGCGCTTTAGCACTGTCACAGCTTGAGTTGTGGATACCTCTCGTTTTTTTACCCTCAATGCCATCTGCTGTGGAACCCTGAAGGCCAGTCAATGGTACAGCCATGATATCATGGACTGGGCTGGTTGTTTCCACTAAAGAGTTGGCGTCTCCTGATCCGATCTGCTTGTATATGTATTACTGTGTGTTAGATTGTACAGTAGACTGCCTGACGCTTCCAGCTGTACCTGTTTGTTCTTGTTCTCAACATACCTGATTTTTCCTGTTCTGGTCTACGTGGTCGTGCAACTGACGTAGATTCTGTTTATAGAATGCTGGAGACAGCCCACATGCGTTGATTATTATAATTATCTTGGTACAACCAGAATAGGACCGGCCACCCCTCAGTCTGGTTCCTTTCTATGTTTCTTCCTAAGTTCCCAATCTACAAGGGAGTTTGTCCTAACCAGTGTGCATGAGCTCACTGTGATTGATTGATTATAGACTTTTGTTGCTATGCTTTTTTGTTTGCTTTAATAACCCAATTAATTAATTAAATCTGCTTTTTTTGTATAATCATTCAAGGCGCCTTCCAGGTGTATTATAGACAGATTCAATCATGTAATTTACTCTTTGCCTGTCTTTTCTGTGACATTAAACTTATGGTTTTGCAGGTTTAGGGTGCATCCTGGAAGTGCCCCATATAACTCCTTCTCTTGTGTCTCTCTGTTTCCAGTCTCTAAGAAAAGTGGGCCAAGATTCCACAGTGCTGCTCATCTGTATAACAGTGTTCCTGTCCTATCTCCCGGAGGCTGGCCAGTCCTCCAGCTTTTTCCTCTATTTACGACAGGTCAGGCTAAAGTGTATTCTGATGAATAAATGGTTCAAATACGTGTCAGACCCTGTGGTTGGTCTTAGGTTACACCTAGTGGAAAACTTCATTCAACATCGTGGAAATCACTCTTTGAATTCAGGGAAAGTCAACTACCAGCAACTCTGGACTGGCCACAGGCTCAGTTAAAACTAAACCTCAGCTAAACCTACTGCTCTGGCTTCAGGCTCCAGGCTAAACCTACTGCTCTGGACTTGCCTCAGGCTCCAGGCTAAACCTACTGCTCTGGACTTGCCTCAGGCTCCAGGCTAAACCTACTGCTCTGGCTTCAGGCTCCAGGCTAAACCTACTGCTCTGGACTGGCCTCAGGCTCCATGCTAAACCTACTGCTCTGGACTGGCCTCAGGCTCCAGGCTAAACCTACTGCTCTGGACT
>JACXGJ010000710.1:0-61959 GCA_016801105.1 Esox niger
CCCCCCCACCAACATGAAGTTCTTTGGAAAGACCAGTTCTGGCCAACCTAACATCCTTCCTCCCCCTAACACTGGCAAGGTCTACAGAGGACGCCATTTCCATGGCACTACATTCTGCCCTGACCTATGCGGACAAAACCAACACCTATGTGACAATGCTATTCATAGACTTCAACTCAGTTTTCAACACTGTCATCCCCTCTAGGCTGGTCAACAAACTTCATTACCTGGGGATCAGCCCCTCTCTCTGCACCTGGACTCTAGACTTCCTAACCAACAGATCCCAATCTGTCAGGTTAGACCAGTTCACCTTCTCCACCCTGATCCTGAAAACTGGTGTACCACAAGGCTGTGTGCTGAGTCCTCTCCTGTACTCCTTCTTCACCCTTGACTGCGTTCCTGTACACTGTTTCATCTAGGGGTGTTGTCATATACCGGTATTGATGATAACCGGGATATAAAAAAAATCTAAGGTTAATATTATGTTAATAATTCACATATGTTAATATCGTATTTACTAAATTAATGTTTTTCAATATCTCATTCATGTCACTTATAGACAAATGATGCATGCAAGAAGACAAGAATACTGGACCTATGCACTGGCATTCAAATCAATTCGTTAGCCCCACTAGTGTCACGTCCCCGCCTCCGCGAGCACGCACTCGCGTCCCTGAGCTGCCAGCGCGCCCCTGTTCCTCACACCTGTTCCCAATCACCACTCATACACCTGCTCCCTCTCTCCTCATCACCGACTGTATTTATGCATCTCCCTGTCACATCTGCCCTGCTGGATCAATGGTTTATGTTCACATGCCACATCTAGCACTCAACAAGCTCTCGTCCTGCTTCTCCGTGTATCGACCGATCGCCCGCCCCCGACTATTCTGCTTACTCCCTGACTGTACTGCTGCCACCCGCTCGTTTACCGACCATCTGCCCGTCCCCGACTACTCTGCCTGCTGCTTGTCTGTGCTTTCGCTATCGCTTCGTGGATGTCTGGCTGCCCGTTCCCGTACCCGCTACCTGTCACGGCCCCGTTCCTCCTTAGTCCACGCTTGGATCCTTACCTGCAGTCGTGACAACTAGAACCGCCAGGTGTGATCGGCAAAGACGCACCGTTTTAGTAGCCTATTGATATGGAAAAATTGATGTTGTATTTTTCCAAAAACAAATGATGCATGTATTTTTCATATGGACAAATGATGCATGTGCTTAAACTATGTGCCTGAACCTATACACTAGCATTCAAATGAATAGCCTATTCACTAGGCGAACATTTGTAGTATTTTCTGAAAAACCCACTTGATGTTAGGCCTCGTGGAACTTTTGTTTATCAGGTCATCTGGTTGCCTTTTCACTCTCATTAAGTGTAATGGTTCTTTTTGTAAAATAAAATGTTTATGGTTGCAGACTCTTTCCACCTCCATACACTCATATTTTGAGTGTAATGCATTTGCCAAAAAGAGAAAAAAAAACACATTAAACATAGCTGAAGATGGATTCTTTACTTTTACATTTTGAAAATAGATATCGTAAATATATCATTACCGTGAAATCTTTTGGCCATGATAATCATGTAGTGAAAATCTGATATTGTGACAGCCCTAGTTCCAACACCATCGTCATGTAACAGTCCCAACCTGCTGGGACCATTCAGTTCAATGTTTACTGTGTGTCCGTGATTTGTCAGGTCCTTGTTTGGTCTTTCCTGTTCTCGTTTCAGTTAATCAGTCTATTCCTTTCACATGTGTTTTGCCCCCACCTGTTTCTGTTCTACTTGTTAGTCTGTGTATTTAGTTCAGCCATTTTCTCCCTGTCCTTGTTGGTCATTGTAGGTGTATGTTTGATGTATGCTTGTTGCATGTGCGTTCTATGGTTGCTGTTAGGTTTCTTGTCCCTGGTTTTGTGGTGTGCAGCACTTGGTTTTGCTGTTTTTGTTTCTCTTAAAAGTTACCCCTTTCACCCCTGCACTTGCCTCCATCTCCCTCCTTGGACCGTGACATGTCAAGGTCGGAGACAACACCGTTGTGGTAGGTAGTGACAACGATGAGTCAGCCAACAGGGAAGAGGTAATGTATCTGGCGCCATGGTGCGCTGATAACAACCTGGCCCTTAACACTAAGAATACCAAGGAACTCTTTGTGGATCACAGGAAGTTTAAAAGCTGCAGCCACGCCCCAGCCCTCAATGAGGGTACCTGCTGAACTCTGACCCATCACTTAGCATACCCCCCCACCTCTCAGGGACCTTGTTGCATTACTCCCTTGTACTACTCTGACACTGCCTTGCAATGCCTGATAATCAGCATTTTCAGTGGTTACAGGTGTCTGCCTCAGGAACCTCACCACTGCAATCCCTGCATTTCAGTGGCACATGCACCTTGCACATTCAGCTTACCTCTTTGCACATTTAATACTGCCATTGTACTTGCATTTTTACAGTTGTTTCACACGTCTTCCTCGAGGAACTTAGTGCTGCTATCTCTGCATCATAGTTGCTAATGCTACCCTACTACAGTACTCCTTCATTTGCCTCGTTTGAACATCTAGAATGCTGTTTAGAAATTGCAATTTGTACACAAACAACTGTTATCCCACTTGTAACATACACTTTGCCAAATACTTTCCACCCTCCTCTATTTGCCTTAATTGCACATTTAGTGTTGTCATTTGTACTGCATTTGCCTTCATTGCACATCTAAACATTCCACTTGTGATATACATATATTTAATACTTGTACATTTTCTCCCATGTATTTGAATTTCTGGGTAAATGCTTACAACGTTTTTTTGTATTGAACCTGCACTGTCCAATGGCAAAATTTAATCAAATTTTATATAATCTACAAACATGACCTGGTTATTACTAGCCACCGGCCACCTTACAATTTTGTTGATAATAGTTTTTTATTTGTATTACAAAATGCCAGATGGTAGGCTTCTCTGAAGTGTCTACTAGAAAGTTATAGCTAGCTTTCTTGTCTTCCAGTAAAGAAAATCAAAGCACTTCAATAATTGATTGGCCGTGCACAAGTTTATCTTTAATAGAAATTCAACCTCAGCAAGCAAGAGGCGTCTTCATTTTAATAAGGGTTAATTCAATTAATTCTTCTCAGAGCTGTATGTGGTGAAGTCCAGGTTAATCTAAGGGAGTTCATTTGACACATGTATATCTAATGGGTTGTGGTGAAGTCAAGGTTCATCAAACGGAGTTCTTTTGACACATGGACATCTGATGATGTGCAGCTCAAAAATAGCCAGTGCAGCCGCCTGGCCAGATTTATGAGCTTGGCAATTTCACACAATATCCCAAACCTCTAATATGATTTGGTCATACAATAGAAGATAGAGGGTAAACAGGAAATTACTGATCAGCCATAACATTATGATCACTGACAGGTGAAGTGAATAACACTGATAATATCATCTACCTGATGATGGGTGGGATATATTAGGCAGCAAGTGAACATTCTGTCCTCAGATTTGATGTGTTAGAAGGAACAATGGGCAAGTGTACGGATCTGAGTTACTTTGACGTGGGTCTAATTGTGATGGGTAGATGACTGGGTCAGAACATCTCCAAAACTACAGCTTATCTGAGGTGTTCCCGGTCTGCAGTGGTCAGGACCAATCAAAAGTGGTCCAGGGAAGGAAAAGCGGTGAACCAACGTCAGGATCATGGGCGGCCAAGATTCACTGATGCACTCGGGGACAGAAGGCTGGCCTGTTAGGTCCGACCCAACAGACAAGCTACTGTAGCTCAAATTGCTGAGAAAGTTAATGCTGGTACTGTTAGAAAGGTGTCAGAACACACAGTGCATAGCAGTTTGTTGCGTATGTGGCTGCGTAGCTGCAGATCAGTCAGGGTGCCCATGCTGACCCCTGTACCACTGCCGATAGCACCTACATTGGGCCCGTGACCATCAGAACTGGACCATGGAGCAATGGAAGAAGGTAGCCTGGTCTGATGAATCACGTTTCATTTTACATTATGTGGATGGCCGGGTGTGTATGCGTCCCTTACCTGGAGAACACATGGCACCAGGATGCACTATGGGAAGGAGGCAACCCGGCAGAGGCAGTGTGATGCTTTGGGCAATGTTCTGCTGGGAAATCTTGGGTCCATTCATGTGGAAGTTACTTTGACACGTACCACCTACCTGAGCAATGTTACAGGCCATGTGCACCCTTTCATGGCATTGGTGTTCCCTGATGGCATTGGTCTCTTTCAGCAAGATAATGCACCCTGCCATAAAGAAAAATGGTTCAGGAATGGTTTGAGGAGCATAAGGTATTGGCATGGCCTCCAAATTCCCCAGATCTCAATCCAGTTGAGCATCTTTGGGATGTGCTGGCCAAACAAGTCCGATCCCTGGAGGCCCCACCTCACAAATTACAGGGCTTCAAGGATCTGCAGCTAACGTCTTGGTGCCAGACATTACAGCACACCTTCTGAGGTCAAGTGGAGTCCATGCCTTGACTGGTCAGGGCTGTTTTGGTGGGAAAATGGGGGCCTACACAATAGTCGGCAGGTGGTCATAATGTTACGGCTGATTGGTGTGTATTCAGAATGTCAATAATGACAGCATTAGAAATGATAATGGTGTCCAAGGTAGTATCCTGGATAATTTGTTTATTTATAATATAACAATCTGTATTTTTTTCTTGTGTCTTGTTAGCTACACTCACCAAAACAGGATAAACTTGATCCTTCACTATAGTTGCACTTTTGCTAATGTCTACACTTGGCAATGACTAGCATTAGGAAGATGGAAGATACTGTAACAATTCATTTTAAAACAACAGTACAAATATTTTGGAATGATCTTGCAGGTCAATATTAGCGAAGGATAGAAATGATGTAGAGAAATTTACTTCAGGGAATTGTAGTCTTACATTAAGTATGCTATGTTGCTAATTAGCATGGACACTTTTGTAGAGGTGATTAAAGGAAAAATGTCTCTAACAAGATTTCAACGGTTATCAAATTGCGAGGTGGCATAAGTCTCCATGAAACACAGACCTTATTTGAAGTGATTGTAAATTCCCTTATGGAAAAAATGTATGGGGAAAATGTGAAATGAACCGGAAACTAGCCAGTATAGCAACTTTCCGCTAGATTTCATTGGGAATATGACGCATCAACTATTTTGGTCTATTACACAATGTTCTTTAGCCCCACCTGTGGTGCAACGCGGCAGCTCTGACAACCTTGGAGTGAATAAGGTTGTGCCAATCGGATTACACTAGTCTTCATAATCATATTAGGTGTATGGTAGTTAAATCTCTGATTTTACTTGTTTGCTTGTGTCGTGAAGGGGAAAACCCTGAAATTTACTTCAAATGCCGGAAAAGTCAATAGGTGGATCTCAGACACATTTGTACCTTTTGGTCCTTCACCTATTCACACAATGCTCTGAGCGACGAAATTATTGTTACCGCTGAAAATAAACATTATGGAGCCTAGTGGCTCCGCTTTGATTATCATTGAAATGGGAAAATACATAATGTATATACCTATGTTGCCTTCATTTATCACAGATTTACTTGCACACATTTTTCCTTTCCTGACAAATAGGCTATGCCCTTACATTTACACACGTAATTAGAGTTCTTAATAATCATGCCGGGTGGGGGAGAATCAATTATAATCAGTTCAACAAGCAAACTAAAAATCTTTCTTACAGTTACATAAAAGCGTTACCAGCTTGTATCTCCAGTGTATCATCAATGTCTTCTGTGAGTTGTGCGGAGGGCAGAGTTCTTCCCCCGGGGGCTGAGCTCCTTGCCATTCAGGAACTCTACAGCAGGAAGGCCCTACAAATATACATGCACCAGCCACCCAAAACTGATCTCTGTGCTACCTCCTGGCAGCCATTACATGCAGTACCATTGCAGATTGTAGAACGGAGAGGATGGGTGGGACAATGTACAATGTTTGGAAAGTTGGAGAAAAAAGGAGAACATTGAATACTGAATCATGTGTGTGATGGAGCAAGATAATGACAGGGATGGAGAGATGCCTTGATTTTATTCCAATAGAGTATAAAATGTAACCCTAACCATTTCTTTGCAGACAGCCCATCTAGCCAATTGGGTTGTGTTATTCTGAGAGTAGAGCGCTTTTGGTATGGCAGGCACATGATGTCAGCTTTTCTTTTACGATCACGGATAATGAAAAAAAATGTTGTAGTGTAATTGTATTCTGAAAACCCTTGTTAACCTTTATGATACTAGTTCTCAAACTCTTCGTGAGTAGTCACCACACCTCTAACAGCAAAACACGTATTGGCTAGATCTACCAAGCCCACAGTAACTTTAACAGAACTGCAGGACATCAGCACTCTGCAAGCGGGTGTACAATGTGTAATGTCTTAGCCAACGTTAACAGCAAACTTCTTCTATTGTTTTATAACAATCATCTGCAAACAAACATTAGGTGAATGCCGCCACCTACTGTGCTGGAGCTTGGTGAATTCTGTGGATGATTCGGCATTGTCACTCCACTTCTGTTGTTTGAGCATTTTTCAGAAAAATATTAGAAGCTAACTGTTAACTCTAAGTTAAAATTTTGGCTGCATATGTGACCTTTAATTAACTGTGACTTCGGAAATTGTTAAAGTTGTTCCCACTCGCATCATTCACTTCATTTCATTTTTCACAGGACATCAACGTTATGGCTATTTATTCATTTTTAAGTGGTTGTGTGTGTATATCAGTGTTTGTATGTTTGTGTCCTTGTGTGTGTACTACCCACAACATGTTCAGGTTTGAGGCTTCACTGCTCACGCTCTCTCCCCCTGTTCCTGTTTAATATTTGGAACATATTCTTCCCTCTCTATCTTGCCTCCTGCTCCACCAACTGTGTGGATTGTGTGTGAATGAGAAATGAGGTAGTGTGTGTGTGTGTGTGTGTGTGTGTATGAATTGTTTGTTTTGACAAAGAAAGATGGGGCAAACGGGGATGATGTCATGGATTCACATATTTTCCTCTGAGAAATGGTGTACATTGTAAGTCACCTAACTCACCATTTGTCTTTTTTATACCATAGATAGATATATGCAATTGCCAATATATACATCAGATATAATTAAACAACATGCACGCAATAGATATCCTGTCATTCTATTACTCGATTGGTAATAATGACATATATGCAGTTGCAGCTAACAAAGCTATTCACTCCACTGTATATCGTAACATGGATTATAGCCCCCAACAGAGATTCATTTGTACCTAGAAATGTTAAATGTCACCCAACAAAAGCATCACTTTTTGTTTGAAGGGCACATACGTTATTGTGTCTCTGTCAATCTTGGCTGTCCCTGAGTGATCCTGGTCAATCTGATGTTTAAATGTAACTGCCTGGAGCTGAGCAGCAGATGGGTTGAAATAGGGCGGCATATAGCCTAGCGACTGGTGCATCCGCCCTGTAACCGAAAGGTTAGTACCCTGATTCCCTGAGCCACCAAGGCAGAAAATCTGTCCTTCTGTCTTTGAACAAGAGAATTAACCCTAATTGCTTTTGTAAGTTCTGCTGAATAAAAGCATCTGCTGAATAAAAAAGTAATTAAGATAAATAAAACACAAACTGATACTGTATGCAGTTTGAAACCAGAGAAAGCAGTTATATGAAATCTTGTCTGTCGTGGTACTACATGTGACTGACATCACCTAACTACAGTCTGTTTTTTACTACTTTATTTTCATGAAAGCAAAGAACGTCCTGTCAATAAGTCCCAGGTGGAGACAAACAAGACGTAGACTGTGTTCAGCACCTGGATTGCTCCACCCTAGAGCAGCATCTGAGTAGCAATGCTCACGCCCAATTATGCCTGCCGGTGTTTAACGCATCGGCAGTGTGTGTATGTGCATTGAGTGCTAACCCTACACAGAGTCCCCTACAAGAGGAATCTCCGGTTTCACCTTCTCTTCCGGACAATATATTGGGTATCTAGTTTCAGGCGTTTCTGTAACGGCTGCTTTGTCAGGTTAGTGAGCCCAGCGCTGTCTGTAATCACGCTCCCACCAATGCTCACTGGTGTTTATCAGCAATTGCAGAGCTGCCATCTTTTATCTCAGCATGTTGCATTCTTAGTGTGCTGGTGTGTGTGTGTGTGTGTGTGTTTGTGTTTGTGTGTGTGTGTGGGTGCATGGCTCTAGGCATGTGTACAGTCTTGTTTTGGCAGTTTAGACACTGTTGTCTCATATAATGGGATTAAACCTCCACGGACAAGCATCCAGCAGTAGCAGGATCATCATTAAACTAATAATTACCAGCTAGAGTATATGAAAGGAAATGTCAGACAGACATGATTAGCCTCCCTGTCATCCATTTTGTTTGGGGGGTTGGATATTATAATGAAAGCTTTCCATGAAAAGTATGAAAATGGTCCTTAAATCAATTGGAAGTATATGTGTGTGTACTATGTGTCGTTTATGAAGTTCTTATGTACTGTAGGTAGCCATCAAACTAGGTTTCAAGCTATGAAAATTTGCACAACCTGGCCAATTGATTATGTATGCGAAACAAATTTAAATCAATTAAAATATTAAGCTGCACCATGCCGTGCCATTCAGTGGTCGGTATTTTGTAAATTTCAATGCCTAGATATTTCAGTGACTAGACAGTGGTTCAGGTTTATACTGTATGTGAATGACTCATCTCTTCATCTACAGAGCTCAGCTCCAGAGCCCCTGGTGAGAGAGATACACTTGACATTAATGGGTCTTGCGTTTCAAGTAATTTTGTTCAGTCAGTAACCTAAATTCATCTGACTTACAATGTCTCTGTCATTTCTTATTCAAAAGTATTCACATTCTTTAGTAATAGATTTCTAATGAGAGGTGGGTTCTGAAAGAAGTGGATGAATCTGGTATGGTTTTTAAGGACACATTTGAAAGGTTGCTTTATTTATGTAGTACCTTGAGGAGGATGTACTGATTTACTCTATAGTGAGTCAAATCCTACACAGTTCCCTTTTGCTCAAGTTTATCATCCTAAATTGATTCAAATGGATAGGTAGTGCAATTAACCAGCAGTTAACGTGCCCGCATGTGTAGCAATCATTAGCCAGCTAAAGAGCCGTTAGGATTGTGCTAGCTGTAGTTTCTCACTTTTGTGTGTGAACAAAAGAAACAAACACACACACCTGCACATGCTATACATGCACACCTTGATAAAGCATTTATCATCAATTAACTCTCCAATGGAAATCAAGCTTCTTTATTTTAGGTGAACTGTAAACAAAAAATAATAACTTCATACATTTGCATTGTTATCTCTTTGTTTGCAAACTGAAACCTCTGATTAGACCGTCTGTTTCCCACCTTGTAGTCCTGACATTTGTATTGTACTTTATACATAGCTCCAGTGCTGAAAATAGACCTCCTGTTTTTTTTGTGTGACTGACACGGTCTACAGAACCTTTTGCTATAAGGCAACAGCACGTTGCTTTGAACTGGACATACGTAATATTTCAGGGGGAATGTTCTGGTAAACAAGTTTGTAAAACCCCTAATTGATTAAGCTAGAAACAAATGGGACTCTCCTCACTAATTTCTTTAGGTTCGACCAAACTATTTGATCTACAAAATCATGACCACATAGTGGAATGAACACTCAGTGGAGTCTCAGCAAGACAGGAAAACGTTTCCTCGGTGATGCACGCAAGCTTCAAATGATCCATTTGAATGTAGGAATTATATTCCTTTATTTTGTAGGTATTTTTTATTACCTCTTGAGCATTTACTCGGCTTGTAAGAAATGTTAAAGGCAACAATGAATCTCATTTACAAAGGAATGCCCATCGATATTTTCACGAACAAAAAAGCCTGTATGCAAAATTACCTGACTGAGAGCAAATCGTGCCCTAACTTAGAGACAACAGATCATGATAATGTATCTGACTCTTCACACAACTGATATCTTCTAGACTTCCGTCTTTTTTTACTTCTTTGTTATCCTTCAAAACCCGTGATGTGAATCATAGTTTCTCTGAATGATTCTAAAGGGACCATGAGATTAAACAAGGTTTTTGGGACTACAAAAATCTGTCAGAATTTCAATTGGTCAATCTGCTGGCCACCTAAGTTGGTTTTAGTAAGTGGGCTTTTCTCGTTTTTGCGTTTATGGAGTGTGGCAAGCTGCTTGTCATCCTGCAGCCAGTTGGGAAGGAATCCCATTGTAAGCTGTTCTGTCTACTAGTTGAAACTCACAAACAGGAAGATATATCTTGCTGCAACCCGCCTCCAGGTTTCTGATCATTACTTTGTATCTTTTCTCTCTTTCCCTCCTTCAACCCCACCTACTCAGCAACCTATCCAGATGGTCAGGTGCCATCACAGTATTCAGTCTCTCTCCGTACTCTTCCATGCTATCATCTCTCCTTTGTACTTAATCCTTCTCCCGTCTCCTGGTTCTTTCTCTTCAGTCCTACTCTCCACGTTGGCCACATCATATGACTCATTGCGCCGTGTTGCCAAATGGGCCATATGCTCATGCTCCGTGGTAGAGTGACTGTTATGTATGTGTCAATTGACATGCTGGCCCATCAATATGCAGCATTGCACTGAAGGTAGGCCCTGTTCTCAGCATCATTTGTTTTTCAATAAATGGGTTGTAATCATGGAAATATGATATGTAGCAAATAGGAATCTAGAAAAGTATTTTAAGTAGATGTAGAAAGACCCTTCACCCCCTCAGATGCTGAAATATGATGATAATTTCTGAAATATTTCAAATGGTCTTTGATGACTTTTTTCTAATAATTTCTAAAATACAAATGTATGAGAAGTAGCATTAAAGGGAAATTAGAACATGCCAACAGGTGTTTCCAAATGCCAATGCAAATCCACAAAACGGCACATTAGATTGAAGAGAGATGAAAGGTGTACATTAAAGACACCTAAAGATTCCACATTTTATGCACTGTATAGAAATGACAAGTGACCCAAACTAATTCAAAGTTTTATAGGACTATAAGTTTGGGCTCTATGTATAGTACTCTTAATGTAAGGATAGCTATTTGCCCTTTAAATGTTTCTGCTCATCTTAGATCGTCGTCTTCATTGAAAAACCAACATTCAACTTGATATTACATGATATGTGCACAAATCTTGTTTCTTGAACAACAAGTGATAGATAAAAGATACACAGTATCAAGGAACAGCATTCTGCATTATAATTAAGAACAATATTATTTTCAGTCACAGGCATTAAGGTGTGAGAAAGACATTAAGGTGTGAGACTGACAGATGAAAGAGCCTTACTATAAGGTCTGATCTAATTGAGCCTGAAAAGAACCTTTTGAAAGGTTATTGAGTTTCAAAAATATTGAAACTCATAACTCTCGACTCAGAACGTTAAAGCTTTCATTTTGTAATTTTTGCTATTCTAGTGTGAAATAAGTCTATGTATTACCTTCAGTGAGAAATTCTCTCTAGACTCTTAACAGATGCGAACAACAATCTGTCGCTCGACAAAAGGAAGCCTGCATAAAATAGTATCTCTGGTCTAGGTCTATACTTTATAATGTACTAAATTGTCAGTAGGGTGCCATTTGGAATGCTGCTGTCATGGAGAGTGATACTTGGAATGAGAGACAAGATTCAAGTGACGAGAGTAGGTCAGGCTGAGGCAGAGATGTTTGTAAAACCAGCATTTCCTATAGGTTTCACTAATGAGCTCTGCAGCTTTTGAGAATCCCAGTGTGTTTATACATTTCAGACATCTCATCTAAGATAGTCCTTTGCGGATTCAATTTTTAATCAGTCCCTCATTGTCATTTCTCTATGAGATCAGGTCTCTATTAAACCTGGCACCCATTCATTGTGGAAGGACTCAAAAGTGTTGCTGCACATCATCATTCAGACCTGATGGACCTCCTCGGGTGACTGGGTTTGTGTTGGTTTGTCTAAAGGGTAGGACCACATTTGAATACGTAATACTGCATCAATGTTCCACGCGGACCACTTTTCCTCTACCCGGTTTTGTTCTATGAAAATGTGATTAGCATGTAGACGCAATGCTCTCCCAGTCAACAGCAGCAGTGCAGTTCTCCGGTCACCTTTTATATGGGAGGGGCTTTGAGGGAGGGGTCATGAGGGCGAGTGAGCGGGTGTGTGTTTGTGCACTTGCATGGGTGTACACATGTCTGAGCAGTAAGCGGATTGCAGTTGCTTGTCTAGTTCGCATGCCAGTTCGCCTACATATAAAAAGAATCCACACCAGACTGTCATTTTTCATTGACAATGATCCTTGTCAATAGCTCAGTGGTGATAAGAACATAACAGCATATGTAAATGCATGCAGATTGATAATACCAAAATAAAGATAGCTGACAATTTGCATGTTTTCTATTGTATCCCGCGTCATGGGGGGGCCAGCAAAGACACGGGCGCTAGTGCAAATTGCCAAGGCCGTTTTATTGAAGAAAGAAATGCTGAACTGTAACTCCTTGGCCGGGAGGAAACAGGCAAGAACGTCCATCGCCACTCAATAAACTATTCGCTCGGGGGGGAGAGGTCAGATTGTAGCCCCCTTTCCACTTGACGATCATAGATGGGTGATCTGGGCATGGGCCGTGACCAGCCAGGATGACGCTCAAAAAACGGGGAGAAGTTGCTGGTGTTTTTTTGGCAGGCAAGCGGTGTGGTCGTATGTTTCCGACGGCAGTCTGGTGTAAAAGGTAAACAAGAAACCAGGCAAGCCTAGTTTAGCCAGCCTGCAATAGAAAGTGTTGGACGTGGAAGACTGTGTTGTTAACCACTACACCATAGAGCTGTACATTTGATGGGTGTCAGTATAGCCACTATTGGCCATTCGTGAATGATATTTAGACAGTTAAACTGACCAACGTTACTTACTAAGTTTACCTTACTGTATGGCAGTTTGCCACTGGCCGTTTTAACAGCGTATAAGCTGGTATTAGGCTTTACCAGTATCTACTAACTTACAGTAACAGCCAGCGAGTATGACAAAGTTTTTTAATATCATGGCATAAGAACGTATTTTCTTCTTTCAGGCATAACAACATACTTTTTTTTTCATTTGTGAATGATATTGATACAATAACTATCAATAAAAGTGATGATGACTAAGCTTTTCATCAAGTGAAAAGATGAGAGAATTGTTGAATGTGCCAGAAATAGTCGCAATACTTTATAACGGTAGTTGTATTGCATCCCACAAATAAAATTAATAAATGTCGTGGCTCTCAATAGATTCGATCTTAGGTCTTCCACGTGAGAGGCACTGTCTTTAACACCTACGCCACGGCATCACAGCAGCTGCTAGACACCCTTCAGCATTGTGTTAAACTGACTAACGTTTCTTATTAAATTTACCTCCACCACAATTAGCATTTATGAACTGTATGACCTCTGCCACTGGCCGTTTTAACAGCTTATTAGCCAGTTATAAGCTTACTAGTATCAACTATCTTCCAAGGAATATCCATGAGAATTGAGCATTTCAAACTTTTCCATTCCAGAAAAAGTCGCAATATAACCAGTTAAGGCTTACTATAACGTAACTACTGTATGTTGTAGCCAGCAAATGTGTTTGTCTATCCTGACTCAAAATGCCCCGAAAATCCTTCAGAAAGAGTTGCAGTATAACCGTAAACTGTTTTATTTCAGACTTACTATTATGTAGATACTGAAGGTTTTAGCCAGCAAGTTTTCATCTATATGAAGTAAATCATAATGCGTACTTCGCTTTGCCTGTGAGGAGATCCTATAGTTTACAGGTCCACTTCTCTAACCTCTACACTATTTAACAAGGGGTACTCACTCACTCACTCACTGAGAGACATTCGCTAATTTTGTTTGATTATTTACTTACAGAGGTTGAAGATATCTTACTGTCCTCCTTGCCTAACAAATCCCAAGCAAAAAAGTAGATCTTCTTAATACAAGTGTGTTGTCCCTGAAATCTATTTGTGATATTCTCAGATATTTGAATTGTGCTCACAAGAACAACTTGGCTCTAAAATGACAGTATTTGCAGTACCACTGATTCAAACTGATGCTGTAACAGTGACAGGCAAACATATTGGTAATGGAAAAAAAAGACTTAATGCCAGACTGGATACTCACGTTCCTTGACACAATGCTGACAAATAAATTGTGTATGGTATTGAAATGCATTGATTGATTTCAGAATCTACTTGTGATTGATCAAATGAGACATTATTAATTTTCACACTGTTATATGTGCAGTATAAGGCTGCCATGTACTTTGACTAAGCATGCATTGAATACATTATTATAATTGTCTCTCTAATTATTTTGCTCATCCCACCGCCATACCTATGTACAGACACGCACACACACACATGCACAAATACTCTGACCAGAATATTTTGCTTACCCAAGCACGCTTTTATGCACACAAGCTTATATACACACACACACACACACTCACATCATAGTCTCTGTTCTTCAAGCAGATAAAAGACAGATAGATCAAACACAGCCAGCTGCAGTTGGAACCACAAGACTCAGAACTCCTGCATAGACAGGTTCTGCTGGCTGAGCGAAAAGCCACAGATTAAATACAAACCAGTAAATACAAACCAGCACAGTTCAGGTGATTCAATAACACAGTACAAAATAGACAATAGCACACTTAAAGTCATACAATAACACAGTTCAGGTCATACAATAACACAGTACAGGTGATACAATAACACAGTTCAGGCGATACCATAACACAGTACTGGTGATAGAATAACACAGTTCAGATGATACAATACACACAGTTCAGGTGATACAATTATACAGTTCAAGTTATACAATAACACCGTTCAGGTGATACAATAACACAGTACAGGTGATATAATAACACAGTACAAGTGATAAATTAACACAGTTCAAGATGTGAAGGTAAGTAACAACATGTATTCAATACACTTACAATAACCATGTGAATTTTGCTTAGAAACATCACAAATGTTAGTATTTAGATCTTGAACAACAGTCATTAGAAATATGGGGCAGCGTGACCTTAAACTGACGTATTTACAGCCGAATCCAATGTGTCAGTATTCCTGTTATTTCCCATTTAGACAACCATATTATGCAAATATGTGACTAAGGTCAATACTAATGCCCAGTCTAGAGAATAGGATTCCATTGAAAATGTTGAACTGGCATTGAAAGATGACCAACAACTGCCTATGCATTGGCTATAACTGAGCTGACAGAAGAGCCGTAACGTGTGCCAGGTCTGTCTGTCAGACTGCATCCCAAGCAAGGCATGCAGATCGGTCTGTTTGTCCAAAAACCTGGTTGCAAAGAGTACAGTACCCAAATCATGTGGTGAGTCCGACACCTTGAGGCACAGTTATGTTTTTTGGCTGGAGAATGCTTTCTCCTTCGAGTGTGTAGGCTTCAGTAAAAACCTCCTGGCTGGGTTGGACACATACTAATTGATGAGTTGATCCTACTTGGAGTTGTTGCGCGACTGTAAATAATAATCACAAATTAAGCATGACAGAAAAGAGGGAGCACCAGCACTTTAAAAATGCCTGCTTGAAAACATGCCAGCTGACGCCTGGTTCCCACCAAACCAAAAGCCCTCCTCAGATTGCCTCAAACATCCATTTCATTTCCCTCCACTTCGCCTCTTTCTGTACGCCCATCTCACTTCGCCCCCCACTTGTCCTGCATCCTCTTCCTGTCAGCCAACCAGCCATCGCATTCATCCCTGCTTCCAGGGTGAGTCCGTGACTCGTTCCTGCACATTCCCCACCCCTTGTGTTTTTTCCTCCATGTCTCATACATCATGCATTTCAGCCTGCCTGCATGATTGATTCATGACTCATGGCCTTGTATTAGGGATACAAAGGACTTGTAAGAACTATAAAATTGTGCTTTCAAATTGTTCCTTTTAAAACTCTGTATGTATTGCTTACAGGTTTTGTGCAGTGAATGTCCAGAAGGGATTGGAATGGTGGAAGCAAATTGCCAAAATCTTTCAATTTTGATGACATGTTGAATGGTGTATATAATATTATTACTTTGAAAGCAGATAACTGTCAGGTTTGAAACAGACAAACAGAAAAGTATCCTGGTCAATAAAACAGTGGTATAGTAGCTTGTACGCAGAAAAATATATCATCCAGGAGCTTTGTTGATTATTTAGCCAAAGGAGATGCAAAAAAAATGTCATCATATTTAGAAATCTCCTGCGGCCGTATTGTTGGCTAATGTCTATCCGGCTTGGGTAGTCATATATTCGGCCTATGTGTCCAGCGGATGTAGCTGTATGTCAACTTTGCATCACCAAGATTCCATGACAAGGCATGCTGTCCTTTCAGTACATAGGAAATATTTAACCTATCAAACCAAGCAACCATGAGGGATAGCTGCGAATCCAGCCAATTGCTTGCAATATTGAGGCAATGCCGGAAGGCACCTCTGGTTCAAGGACATTACAAGCTTTAAAACGTGTTTCGGATGATTACAGTTCGTTTTAGTTGCATATTTCATGTGGCTGAAATGCTGTCTGTATCCTGGCATCTCAGATATGAAATTACATGGGATCCTTTTACAGCACATCTGCATTTTCTCAAAATAGTTGTTATCCGGCGTGCTGTACCCCTGAACACAGGGGTACAGTACATCATTGTTTAAGGCGGCAGGCGGCATTTCAGGTGTGGCAAGTAGGGTAGGTGTTAGATAATCTCACTAGAAACCAAAAGGTTACATTTGAAATGAATCCCAAAACTGGCATTGTGTATGTTTAGTTATTGTCCTTGGTGCTGTCCAACGGCAGAAAACCGTAATTTCTCTTAGGTAATCGCCATAATTGAGAATAAATTCATTGAATTTATCTAATTATAAAAATAAAGAAAAAAGGTAAAAGACAGAACAAGCGAGTGTTATTTCTAATGAGCACAACTGATCTACCCTGCTAATCCATTCTAAGGATGTATCAGAGTGTGGTTGACATACTAGTGTCCATGATTTAACAGAATTCAGAGATCAGGCAAGTGGTATATACAGAGAGCCTCTGTAGAGGTGTAATGTAAACCATCAATCATCAGTCAAAATCATGTCACAAAAAATGCTTGCAGTGAAATGCTGACGATTCAGTTAGAAAGAGTAAGATGAACAGAGAGAGATAAAAAAACATGAAAAAATTTGATACAAAATGTTTCACTCAAATAATAATGAACAGTAAATAATGACAACACCAGGTTTTATATATGGGTGTATCGGAATCGAGCTGGTGTACAGGGGTAGATAAGGTTCTTGTACACATAGGTGGAGGTAAGGTAACTAGGCAACAGGACAGACAATAATGTGGCAGGAGCATGTAGGGTGACAGTAAATGTGTGCTGGGGGAAGGGGGTCTTCGTTTAGATTCTCTGCTTCTGTATATTCTGTCTGTTTTTGAATCGTTTCTTTTTTTCTGCATCTAATGCCTCTGCCAGATCTTTTGGGGAGCCTGCTGTGTGTGTAGCGGGAAGCTGAAGCCGCTGTGGGTGCCTGGGCCATCCCTTGGGCCCCAAATGGCATGATGCACTGTCCTGCACGGTTCGGTACTTCAAAGACAAGCCCACCACTGGTGATGCAGACAGCTAGCGCTTCAGTGAAGAGCTGCCTCTGTCTTCTGTCAATTTTTCGGCCTCAGCCTTATTGTGTTCAGAGGTACGCGGTGTATACACTCTTGTTTGTGTGGAAGAACAGGTCTTTGCAGGCGGAAAGTGTTTGTGGCGTCTGGGGCTGGAGGAGAGAGCTGTATACTCCAGAGGAGCATGGATACGTCATGGGTTATCTGCCTGCGTTTGTGCCACTGACCGAACGTGGTTTGCTTGACTCAACAACTGGAGTGTTCTATGATCATCACCGGCTGCCCGATCTTATAGTCCTGAAGAACTGCTCAACGCAGCAGCAGTCAGGCCTCTGGGCACATAACCCCTGTATTCCAGAGAGAACCTCCATGTGCTTTCCACTCCAGGGATGAAAGTCATTTTTTGGGGGGGACTGGAAGCAACCAATCATCAGCCTTGTGGACAGGCTGCAGAAACAATCCAGTATTTCTGTTGCTGGCTCAGCTTTTTCTGCAAGGATATTATAGTGGCAGGGCAGAAGAACTATGAAGCTATGCCAGGTACTCTGTCAACTTGACTACGTGTGCTACATCCACGAGGCCATCCTGATTTACACAGATAAATCAGGTAAATATAATGTCTTCAAACAATTCAAACATAGCACAGTTCAGCAGAAATTGGGGATAATAAACCATCATTAACCTACAGATGGTCAATTTTAATTTTGTATGTGACAAGTTAATCTATGGTGCTTTGAGATATGTAAATATGGAGTGGATGATTAGCTGTTTTATAAATACTCACATTTGTGTGGTCTGCTTGTACAGTATGAGTACATGTAATTATTGATGGGAAGGTTAACTCTTCTTACTGAGTCAGATCTTTTTTCAATAAAAACACATTCCAATGTTTTGGGCACTGTTCAATCTCCCACACCACGCTCAGCAGGAAACCTGTGATCCTGTAGCACAGATCCGCTAACAGCTGTTCGAATTAACAATTCAGTTGAAAGATTCACTAAAAATGATTTTTTACTTAAGAGTCTGTAAAAAGAACTGAACATCAGATAATCAAACCCAGGGTATATACATATTGAAATCAATGAATTCCATCAAACTAACTAGCTATAAAATTGCTAATCTTATGTAGCTATAATGCAAATGTTTTGCTTAACAAAACAGAGCTAACTTACAGAACAGCAGCACATATCACTAACTTTACTCTTGCTCAGTCCAAGTGCTCCCATCAATGATGCACTGAAAATATATTTACCTCTGGGTGTGTATACTGGGTAAAATAATTGTACCATGTACCAAAGGTTACTTTAATAACAGATTTAGCAAGAACTGGAGTGTTGTTATACAGTAGGCTGGGGCTAGCTGTCTTCTATTCTTGGATACTCTACACTCTTGTTGACCTCCCAAGATGACTGGGAAACTCTTCAATTGGATGGACTAACACTGAGGGCCTTTATAGGTGCGCAATGCCTATTAAAACCACAACTGTCACTACACCAAGTGATCATGATTATTAGAGATTTACTCATAGCAAGATGCAGTAATGAGCCAGACACTGTTAGCTCACAACAAAGCAGCTAGTTTTACAAACATTTTAATTCAGACCTACTCTAGATATTACACTGTATTCTGGTACATTTAGCTTTAAGGGAATGTCCCAGATTACAACGATAACCTAAGTTAAAGGACAACATTTAACTTGTTAACCAACACAGTCGCATTAGCTAGTAGTGCTTGCAACCGTCCCATAATTGCGCTACATGGATAAACTATTTGAATAATAATAGTAACGATTAATGCGCTTAACAATTTGTGACAAAATTGCAGAGATTAACATCAACTACAGGCTAATAAAGATAGCATTCCATCTCACTGCACATTGACGAATGTACTGTACAGTAACACAGATTTCATCCTCCTAAATTGCTGATCAGCGGTTCGCTATAAGGTTTGTTAAACCAAGCACATGGGTCAACCCATAGTAAGAGTAAAAGTATCATTCTATGGTCATGACCATACAGACTGAAATATTTGTTTGTTTTCAGCCAATCAAATTATGGAGTTCTATTTCCGACATTTGAAAATGTAAACAAACCCATTACATCCAGTCTAGACTGGGTAATCCAACTATATCACAAAAATAAAGGTTCACCAACATTTCTTTAATTAGCTTTCTAGCTGCAATGAAGTAATCTATCACAAGGAAGAAGTTCTATGAAACAAAAACTGCCTTAGCTGTCCCTCAGCTGTGCTGTATACTGCATGGACCCAAAACAATGTTACAATGTAGCAAATAGTGCTTGAGTGCACAAGACACATAAGGAAGGTGTTTTGGAAGATAATTGGTTGGTTGACAGAGTTTATTAGGATAATGCCTATAGCGTCTGGAATTGTTCACAACTTCTTATTGGCTGATGAAGGTGTTTGGTGGATTAGAGAAATTTTTATGTATCTGTGTCCAATATGAAGGATATTTAGAGGTTGTTTTACAAGCCACTGCAACTGTATGCACTGGTTAGCACAATGAATGGAGTCTACAGGAACAGCTTAACAGTAGTTAACATTTGCGTAACAAAATGTGTGTAACTATGAGTTCACCTGACTGGAAAACCGATATAATGCCTAATTGTAAAAAATCATGATTTATCCCTTTAATTATGATCGAATTAGACAATTTATGGAGTACAGAATACTCTATACCCAGCTTCATGAATATTTCACTTATGATACGGTGATGCGTGGTATCCCACCATTCGCCCTGCTGTCTGTGGTAATAAATGCAGGCACTTCTGACACACATTAATTCATGTTACAAAGCAGAAGACAGCATCAGGGAGTCTTAGTAGTCCTACGCTGAAACCCATTGCAAATGTATTATTGAAACACTTGAAAGCCACCATTGATGAATTAAACTTTATAACAAAAACTTAAATGTTGATACTTTTCACATTTCACCACAAGTAATATCGCTTCCTTTTTCCTATCTCCTGACAATTATGCTAGCATGTAGGCAAGGGAAATAGGATCATATGCTTTTGACTGTGTTTTATTACACTCAGATCTGTGACTTAATAGCGCATAGCTGTAATTGATGTTTAGCACAACAGTATTATCCTATAATATGATTACTAATAATCTATGTGATAAAACACATTTCTATACACTCAAATTACAAGTAATGTTTAAATACATCCACAAAAAGATGCACACTTTCCTTACTGTAGTGACACAAACTTTCTGAGAGATTGTATTCCTCAAATTATAATCAATAACATCGCTTTCTGAAATATTTCCTAAAGCACTTTGAACATCTGTTCATTCAATTGGTCCCATCTATTGAAAATTAGATGTGATTGGTCACATTTGGAGAGCCCAGCGAGGGGTCATGCATGGCCGATGTGTACAGTTTCTAGAGTACATGCCAGAGGCCTTTTATACACAATGAATTAATGGAAGGAAGGATGAAAAGAGGGATAATCGGAGGGAGGAAGGAAAGCAGAATATGGAGGCGAGATCTGTTGTGCAGCATCAGGAGAAGGGGCAGGAGACGAAGACACTCCCTGTTGTTGTCTTAGTAATTAAAATGTTTACTTCTCTGTGGAATTATGCATTTTTTATCATAGTGCCAAACACATGGTGAACTACAATTGCTGTGCATATGTTTATATCTAATTATAATAAATCTGAATAATGTATTATGTTTCTTTGGTGACTAATATACTGTGAAGCCTGTTCAATGCTCCAACAACTACCAACAGGGATCGTTATGCGGTCAAAGGGATCCTGCAGTACTCTTAGAAACTATTCAGACCCGATCCCTTTATTTTCATTTTTGATGTGTTATAGACTTAAACTGAAAAAAACTGTTATTTTTCCAACTGAATTAAGACCAGCATGCATTCTATCAAAGATGCAGTAATACACATGCATAGATTAGTGACACGGCACAAAATAGCTATCCCTTAAAACTTTTTGTAGGAGCTCAGGGGTTCAGTGGCTGGAAGTGGTGTGAACCATATCAAGAGATCTACATAACAGCCGCCTTTTTGGGAGTATGGCAAGAAAAAAGGACCTCCTGAAATCACATCTTGAGTTTTGCCTAAAAGCATAAAAGAAGCTGTGATGTGGGGAAAGGTTTAGGCCAGGATATAACGTAAACTTTTGGCTAAAAGTCAGAGCATTACATGTGGCGCGAACCTAACATTGCTCAAGCCACAGTGAAGTATGCTGGTGGCAACATCATGTGTGGACATTTTAATGTTGCATTTTCAGTAATGAGCGAGATGATCTGCAAATCTACAGTAGATGCAGGGAATGCTTATGGTTTTAGTGAAGCTCAACTGAGCATTTAATTGCTGTATTAGAAGAGGAAAATGTGATTAACCGAATATGGGTAGAAACTGGTTCTAATCCGCAATATAGGACCATCGTTAAGTACAAGAGGACTGTGTATCCTTACATCATTGGTTTGAATCCAGCTCCAAGGATCAATGGGCAAGGCTAAAACCAGGGCAAGGCTAAAACCAGGGCAAGGCCAAAACCAGGGCACGGCTAAAACCATAGCAAGGCTAAAACAAGGGCAAGGCTAAAACAAGGGCAAGGCTAAAACCAGGGCAAGGCTAAAACCATAGCAAGGCTAAAACCAGGGCAAGGCTAAAACCATAGCAAGGCTAAAACCATAGCAAGGCTAAAACAAGGGCAAGGCTAAAACCAGGGCAAGGCTAAAACCAGGGCAAGGCTAAAACAAGGGCAAGGCTAAAACAAGGGCAAAGCTAAAACTAGGGCACGGCTAAAACCAGGGCAAAGCTGAAACAAGGGCAAAGCTAAAACTAAAGCACGGCTAAAACCAGGGCAAGGTTAAAGACATACTAATGTGACGTGACTCAGGGTCTTTTTCCAGGTTAAGCAAAGACACATTTAAATCATGCTGGAGGGAGAAAATGATGCAAAGCATAGCCATCAAAAACAAGAAATAGAAAAGTACTTTGTATATTTCTTCTCATTACCCCAGTAGTATACTCTGCTAGCCATGGTAATTGTAATTGATGATGGTGCCCTACATAGTGCTGATGAAGTCTTTGCTAACATTTTTGGGTCTGATGACCAATTAACTATTGTAAAGTGAGTCATACCATCCAACAGAACTGATTACTGGCTACAGAAACAATATCACTTTAGTGGACTGCTTGGTGAGACTTAAACAAAACACTGGTTAAATTAAAGAGGGTAGTTGTAGCACCTATGTGGTGTATTAAGGTCAATTACTGTGCATGTTCTGTGACTAAAATAACTGCTGGTTCCCCCATAATAGTTTTATGTAAAGTAATTTTCAATGACATTAGAAAAAATACTTTAATACAGAATTTGTGCATGCATACTGTACATAAGGCAAGGTTTTGTGAACAGTAGCACTTTACAACATGAGAATTATTTACTGACTACCACTAAAAACTTTAATCAGTTTTAAACTGGAATGTTTTTAGAGCGTAATGGCAAACTATTTCATATTAAATGCACTTCTTTATTTACTAGTTATATAACCATGTGAGTCGTTTGAAAGCAAATTATTACTAACTGGCAAACAGGCAATCAGTTGTAAATATGACAAGAAAAACATATTGAACAACTTAAATAATGTAAAAAAATAAATAACAATAAATATCCAATTACACTAAATACAGAGAGACCCACAGATTGGTTTGTTGGTTTCAACAAGTGCATTTATCAGATTGCGGTTTAACTGTTTTTTTTTAAAGCATCAAGCTTGTTCATATTTTCCATTATGTTCCATACTTGGGTAGAGTCAAACTGAAATGAGAGCCTACTAAAGGAGGTGTAGCAGTGAACAAAGTGTGATATCTTCCCGATGGTCAGTTACTTTTGGAGTATCGCTGGGGAGGAGTAGCTGATTTTAAGGAGGGAGCTAAGGTAGAGAGGCCATTTACATAAAAGGCTCTTAAATCAGTTGGTACCAGTGAGTATGCCAATTATGTCAGTTTTAAATGCAATATATATAGTTATTTGGAGATTTATAGTGGCAATCTTATTGACTATGTTGCCATAGTTGAGGAAAGGCAGGATGATCCCATTTATCGGGGCATACCTGGCAGCGTGGGTGAAGGATGCCTTGTTGCAGAACAAGAAACCAATTCTGGAGGTGTGTGATATTGATATTGAATGAATGTGAGGTAGCCTCTGATTGAAAAGCTTCTATTTTGTTTTGTTTGTATATGGAGAAGATGGAGGTAGAACACATGTTGACTGATATTAAAGTTGACGTTCGGACAAAATAAATCGTGATCATTTGTCATACTCAAGAGGGCACGTTATCGGTTTGTTGGCCAGGCACTGAAAGACTTTAAATAGTCAGGGTCAAGCTTGAAAAAGAGATATGATGGTAGCAGCTTTCAATTTCTTTAGGATTACAGATATTTGTAATGAGAGGTTTAACAAGCAGATGATAGGGGCTGAGATTAAAGAAACAGACAACCTCACAAGAAAGTGATCCCGACGCTGCTGATTTGTAAGTGTCCAGTTTAAGCAGCTCTGAGGGAGAGATAGCAATGCAGGCAGCTGGAAGATGCAAGGCAGATACAAATGCACGGCCTGCCCCTAATAAGTGAATAAGGAATCTCTTCATTATTTTAGCTTTGTCATCCAACACTACATTCTCAAATTTGATTGCTGTAAGTAGATTTTTTTTTATTGTCTATGGGTTTTAAAGCATTCCAGATGTTTGCGCAGTGTAACCATGAACAAAACAATGTAACTTCTGATTGAATTAACCAGAAAATGATTAGCTTACCTATGGTAAAGGGCTCCCTTTAAGATGTTGACATGGTTCTGACCTACAGACCAAACAGAAATACTGGTGTCTGTTGGCGAGGAGGCACTTCCAGTTCAGTACGGCTACGCACTCTGTCCCCCTTCCTTTATTCATTTCCTTTTATTCGTTTCATGCCTCGGAAAAGCTTGATCTCATTTTGAGCTGCCTGGGTAATGTTTCAGCCCGTTTGTCTTTTCTTTTTTCTCTTCTAAATAGTATAATGCAACCTAAGCCTCCAGGAACAAGCAATCCTCTTTATTCATATATTTTGGGGCGGTCATGATGTCTGTCCCATCGGAGCTGCTACCACGTTATTTACAGACCTGTGCCATAGTCATGGCTGACTACCTAGAGTTTGGAGTTGGTTCCGCCTTAGTACTGCTGTCATTTTACATCTATCTACATTAAGTCTAGAGCTGAAAGAGATAATGACTATAACATCCGCTTTTAACCCTGGAACAGAAACAGCTTTATACACAAAACTCAGTCCAAAGTTAATCCAATGAATTATTGCGAATAGCACATTGTCAGATAACAGAACGTTTGAAATCTGGAACCTTCCCACTAACTAGTTCTCCAGGTACCATGGCAACAAATGCAATCTAATTTAATCTGTGCTTAATGTAACAGTTTCAAAATGAGAAATATTAAACAATTTCACATCCAATTCATTTCAAATTTGTTTTTAATGAAGATTACAAAGGGAGGCTAAGGCTTACTTCTTCATCAACAGTTTAAAATATCTAATGCGAGTCCTCCTTCCCAGTAAGTCAACCCATGACGTCTATCCAGTGTGTCACTGCATTAGTGTCTGTTAAGGGGCAGTTGGTACTTGAAGTTTTTATTTTGTCATTCATCTTTATGGCACGGTATAGCAGCCAAGAGAAATACATGTGCATTGGTTTATAAAAACTGTCATTTCTTTATTGTGGATGTCAGTTAGACTCAGAACTTCCTGGAGGCCTACAGTAGAATATCCAAATGTGTGTGAGCCAAGAGGGGACACCAGCAGAGAGCCATTACATATCAAACCTCTATTACATATCAGACTACCCCCAGGAGGAAGATAACCGCTACGGGGGGGAACATCCACCCACCTTGCTGGCAAGAATGTTTCAGATCTGCTACTCTATCTGGTTCATCTGTTTCTCTCTCTTTATTTTGTTGTTGAACATGTCTAACTGAGCTATTGCTAAACCGGCAAACCAAAGTATGTTGATAGGATGTCCCAGGATGGTCCCTATACTCCCCGAGACGTTTGGCCAAATGGTCCCTACACTCCCCACGAAGTTGGGCTGAATGCGGTGTTCAGCAACGCCATGTGAACTTACAGAAAGGTCCCCCACTGGATGTGTCCTTAAGACCATCATGAAATAAGCACTGAACATCACACTGAAACCCTTCAAGCAGTCTAATGGGATCTTCTCCAGTGACCTTAGGATGACTCCTTCTTGTGGGTATTGAATAATGAGAATATATTTGTGTTTTGAAATGATAACGAAAGATAGGGTAGGATTGCACTTTTAAATATTAAATTTGTCCTCAATTGATGAAAAGCTTTATTCAATTGGAGGCCTTTTATCGCAATGTGTGCAGTTTCTTGTGTTGTGCTGAAGCCATATTGCAAGCTCATAGTGAAACACACACATATACGCGGACACACACACACACACACACACATTCATTGTCAGGGGGTTTATTTGTGTGTCAAAGTACTAAAAGAAAAGAAATCCCAAATAGTAATAAGCATCTCTAATCATTAACTTCAACAATCATATTAATGTTGCAAATGGTACCAAATGGTATCTGGTAAAATAATATGCAGTAGCTCTTAACAGCACCAACTATGTATACATTGCTTTGACATTTTAGTCATGTATCAGAAGCCCTTATATGGAGTGACTTAAAGTTAGGGCATTCATATACCCACGCGATTGTGAAACAATGACAATTTGGCAGGTGGTTCCCATGAGAATGAAGGTTTATGGATAGAATAAGGTTACAGTATGGAATGAAGAGTAATAAGGGTGAAGGTAATGAATGAAGAGTAATAAGGGTTAGAGTAATGAATGAAGAGTAATAAGGGTTAGAGTAATGAATGAAGAGTAATAAGGGTTAAGGAAATGGATGAAGAGTAATAAGTGTTAAGGTAATGGATGAAGAGTAATACGTGTTAAGGTAATGGATGAAGAGTAATAAGGGTTTAGCTTTGAATAAAGAGTAATAAGGGTTAGAGTAATGAATAAAGAGTAATAAGGGTTAAGGAAATGGATGAAGAGTAATAAGTGTTAAGGTAATGGATGAAGAGTAATAAGGGTTTAGCTTTGAATAAAGAGTAATAAGGGTTAGAGTACTGAATAAAGAGTAATAAGGGTTAAGGTAATGAATGAAGAGTAATAAGGGTTAGAGTAATGAATAAAGAGTAATAAGGGTTAAGGAAATGGATGAAGAGTAATAAGTGTTAAGGTAATGGATGAAGAGTAATAAGGGTTTAGCTTTGAATAAAGAGTAATAAGGGTTAGAGTAATGAATGAAGAGTAATAAGGGTTAGAGTAATGAATGAAGAGTAATAAGGGTTAAGGAAATGGATGAAGAGTAATATGGGTTAAGGAAATTGATGAAGAGTAATAAGTGTTAAGGAAATGGATGAAGAGTAATAAGTGTTAAGGAAATGGATGAAGAGTAATAAGAATTAACTTTAGGGTTGGGTTCAGGACTTTATCCAAACCTTAACTGTAACGTTAATACCCACAAATTGTAAAGGTTAGGGGTAAAAGAAAATACTTTTTTTTGTATTGAAGTGGTTCCCAAAAAGTCCTAACAAGGATAGTAAAACAAAGGTGTGTGTGTGAATGTGATTTTGTATGTTCCCTTCCGTACATTTCTCAAAGAGGGGTGTCTTCTTCTGCTGTGAACACTTCAATCCAATGAGTTGTAAGCATCACTGGGGACTGCAGTCTTCCTCTCATGTACAAAATCTTGACTTTGCTTTGTCACATCCACTGTCAAAGTTTAGGACAATTTTTAACTTTTGCTCATTGTGTAAGCATTAATGGGTGAAAGAATGGGCAGAGTTAGGGTACAATGTGTTCTCAAGTTCACGGCTGTGTAATTGGTTTTAAAGCAAAACACACAGAGCACTTTGTTACACTAAAACCACTTGGCCCATTCTGTCAGCCTAACTCTGGGGAAGTGTTTGTTTCAGTATTACTGATGATTTACACATCCACGTTAAAACCTTTTCTGAATTCAGAATAATAATTCATGATCATAATAATTCATAACGTTTTGAATGGATTAGCTCCGGGGTCCAGTGAAAGGCAATGCTATTGGCCACCACTGTTCAGGTTTGGGCGGATTAGTATTTGTTTTTGCTCGTCATGCTCTGGCAACGTCTTACTCAATTGACCTCAGAGCTTAATCAAAGTAGGAGGCCAGAGAGTCCATCCTTTCTGTTGTGTGAGGATTCCGGTCTCCGGTTTCTGGTGGAGCGAGAAGAGCGATACCACCTAGACAGCTAAAGTACAGAGAAGGAAGAGTGCTGCTTTGGCACCAGATGTGATAGGAAAGGTGCTTGTTGGACAGCAGGTTGTAAATAGTTTGATGACAATTGAAGCTGTAGGCATAACCATTAGAATATCATGGCAATAAAAAAGCACAGTTTGTCAGCCTTACTCTGAAGATAGATAAAACTCAAATTTTTATTGCCATGATATTCTAATGAAGGCATTTTTTATTAAAATTAGAGAAGAGTGCCGTGGAGTTTTCTGATGTAAAGTCACAGTGTCATATGGTTATATCTACAGCCAGGGGCAAAAACCTGATATCAACTTTGGAGGGGACAATTTCATGAGATTTTCCCAAGAGCAGTTCTTGAGGGTGACACCAAAAGTAGTGCTGTAATATCGTTTCAGTTTGTGTCATCAGTTGGTTCACTACTATAGCTCTGCAAATTCAGCAATTGTGAGTGTGAACCCTATCAACATAAAACAAACTGACTGGATTACGTTACCTACCTGCTTTGAGTATATATATAAATATGTACATACGTACAGTAACATGCAAATAGATTGATGAAGAAAGAAGATAATAAATTAAGATGACAATGAATATAATTAAATATATTAATGAGGAACACTGCTCTGCAGGCCTGTGATGGCCTGCAGAGCTTATTTATGTAGACCCCCATGAGTCTGGTATGCCACTGATTCGCAACCTATGAATATATTTGCCCCAGGTTGTGTTCCCAGTGCCTACTGCGGATCCTGGTGCTGTTGTCGGCACTGTCGGTGAGAGTTTTGGCTTGTCTGCAGGTGTGTGTCTGTGTGTGTTGTGTGTGTGTGTGGAGACGTAGGTGTACATAATGTTTTATTATCAGTAATGTACAGTATGATCAGCCAATTCTCTCGTTAATTCAGTAATGTACAGTATGATCAGCCAATTCTCTCGTTAATTCAGTAATACAGTATGATCAGCCAATTCTCTCGTTAATTCAGTAATGTACAGTATGATCAGCCAATTCTGTCGTTAATTCAGTAATGTACAGTATGATCAGCCAATTCTGTCGTTAATTCAGTAATGTACAGTATGATCAGCCAATTCTCTCGTTAATTCAGTAATGTACAGTATGATCAGCCAATTCTCTCGTTAATTCAGTAATGTACAGTCTGATCAGCCAATTCTCTCGTTAATTCCGTAATGTACAGTCTGATCAGCCAATTCTCTCGTTAATTCAGTAATGTACAGTATGATCAGCCAATTCTCTCATTAATTCAGTAATGTACAGTATGATCAGCCAATTCTCTCGTTAATTCAGTAATGTACAGTATGATCAGCCAATTCTCTCGTTAATTCAGTAATGTACAGTATGATCAGCCAATTCTCTCGTTAATTCAGTAATGTACAGCACAGCGACTAGTGCAGCATTGTAATGCTGCAGCTCTTCATCCAGATTCTCTGAAGGCTTATAAAGCCCTGCTACAGAAATGAGCACTGTGCATCATAGATAATGCCTGCTAGGGGTCGGTAAAATGTGACAGATTGTCATATGCATGGAACAATAAAGGAAATCACTGAACTGATAATACAAAATAAATAAGTAATGAGGGCCAACCCTTTAGGTTGACAGGACCCTGTATTTTTATGTTCACTAAAACAAATCTTATTGTTCATAAAACATTTTAAGTAGAATAACTTAAAGAAATATCAGTTAAACAGTTAGTGATGCAATTATTTTAAGAATTGTCACAATCGCCACAACCGCATACATTTTAAGCTAGCTACGTGGAACAACCACACAACACAATAGTAATATGTTTGATCAATTAATTTCTTATCAGCAATAGTCAGTGCTGAATGGAAGACAAAACAAATCCTTTCAATGGTTTTTACAATGGGGGGTGATTTTTATTTGCATTATGCAAATTGCAAAGCCTTATTATACATTTAATAATTACAAATGTTTCTGTATTGAGGAATCTGAGAGAACCTTCTGTCTAGGGAAGGTAGAAGGCATAAGGGAAGCAGACAAGATAAAGTAAACTTTCATTACATTTGTACAGTTATCTTTATTTATAAATCCCATGGCTGCTGCTGTTGTGGCCTGATTAATGTATCAGAAACAATTTAGACTAACAAGGATCAAGATGGCTGTGCATTTGTTGTTATTAAAAACCTCACATATGCCAACCACCACCTACAATGCCGTATATACAATTGTGCGAATGGTACCTTTTTCATTTCGCTTCGTGAATTCACAACTATTTAATAAACACCATTACATATTAGTGACACATATGAGATACAATAAATGTTAGTCTAGGAGATGATTGTCAGAAAGAAAACATTTGTAGCACAGAAAGTATTTTGATAATACTTTTTTTCATAATACTTATTTTTCAATGATATTTTGGTATTCAAATATGTTCAAACAATCACACAAACATTTTAAGAACTGAAGTCAAACGTGCATACAGTATATTTAATTCCCCTACATATTGCCTTAATGTGTTATATTATATATAATATGCAGTATACAGAGAGCGTGAGCAGGAAGAAAACTTTAAAGCTCAGCAACCAACACTCCAGGTGCACCCCTTGGGGAGAATCTATTCAACTCTAGATCGCACTTTTAGTTCTGTAATAAGAATGAAGGATGGTAGCCAGGTTCTTCTCCACTGAGATAACTAAAACAGAGCATTGATCACAATTATCACACCTGAATTAGGGATTATTTGTTCACAAGAGGGTGAAAAGTTAAGTCTGGTCCCATATCTGGGATGAAATTCCATTTCAGTGCATGGAGTTCTTTGCCAAGCCTAATGCTGGCAAGAAACCTACCCCATTTAAGATAATAGGGCTGAGGATGAAGGTAATCAATCATTGAGTCTATTAACAATCAAAGTTTAGAGTTTTTCAGTTTGGCTATCTCTGTGCAACAGGTTGGCCTGTTTATGTTTTTCTTAATTGAGACGAATATTAATTAGATTTTCGTTCAGAAAATGCAATCAAATCTTTTGGCTTTGGTCTTTTTTAGAGTTGTTATATTTAATGTGAAAAATGCAGTCTCCTCCAAAAGTATTGGAACGGTAAGGCAAATTCCTTTGTTTTTGTTGTTCACTGAAGACATTTGGGTTAAAGATCAAAAGATGAGTATGAGATAAGAGTTCAGAATTTCAGCTTTCATTTCCTGGTATTCACATCTAGATGTATTAAACCTATAAAGACTGCATTTCTTGTTAAACACTTAATTCAGTCAAGTGATTTTGCCACCAATTTATAGACTATGTACACATAATGACAAAGCTTAAACATAGTTTTGTAATAACATAAATATTCAGGTCCTATGCCATGACACTTAAATAAGCTCAGATGCATCCTATATTCTTTGAACATCATTAAGTTGTCTCTAGAACTTGACAGGAGCCACCTGTGGCACATTCAATTGATTGGACAAGATTTTGAAAAGCATACACTTTATTGTAGTAAATATAGAAATAGCCCAAATCCAGTTGTGTAAAGAAGGTAGAGTCACAGCCAAATCTTTGACCTCTGCCAAAGGTGTATCTACAATGTACTATATAAAGGGCCTGAATACATTGGTACCTCAGATATTTCAGGTATTTATTTTCAAATAAATTACACAAATAAAAATATAAGTTTTTTTACTCTGCTGTCATAGGGGATTGGGCACTGATTAATGGCAAAAAATACATGTAATAAATTATAAATTAAGAATATGACAAAATGTGCAGAAAGAACTGTATACACACGTCACATTTACATAAAGCAACAACCTTGAAAAATAGAAGACATGTAAAATAGATAAGATAAAATAAGATAAAAAGATGCTAAATAATTTAAATAAATACTTGCAGACTTAAAGATGCCTCATTCATCAGAGACTGACAACTAGATGGCCACTGTTACCTCGTGTCTTTTTCAGCAGCTAAAATGTCAAATGATCCTGTAACGTGACACGATCAACAATTTTTTATAATTCAATCATGAATCTTCCACTTAGCTAAACTGAATAAAATAATCATTTTTGAATTTATCTAAAGATTTTTATGAAAGTATGGTTGTCTACTACATCTAAACGCTATCTGATAATTGCTCTTCCTTTGCTTTTGACCATTACTCCTGATGCTCTAGCTGACAGAGTGTATTGAGACAACCTCTCCTATGAAAAATTGTCTTGAGATCTGAGCCAGTAGGAACACTCATCATCCAATGATCCTTGCAGGTTGCACTTTTCAGAAGCTGCTAAACCGCTGACACACAATACATTTAGTTCTATTGCCTTTATCCACCATCGGGAAATCTATTATCGGCATTCAATGTATTAATGTTGCAAATTGGATTGGTAACTTATCACACCAATTTACTTTATATTCTATCTTGATGTAGTACACAACCGGTTGTAATAGTACACAAAATATATTTTGTACTTTACCACAACGTTCACAACTACATGTGAAAGCTTTTTTTTTTTTATTAGTGATGACTACGTTTTTTCCACCATGATGAAGTGGGCTGTCTGTGAAATCAGAAATTGATTTAAAGTTTTATATTCTGGTGACTCAGGATAACAGAAATTACACTTCATTAAACAATTACTTGCACTCCAGACTGTAAAACATGAAGCTGTTTATAATATGAGCAAAATTGTCTTTTGATGGGGTTTACTGGCCATGAACTGGAAATGTCAGCTGTAGCTAGCAATCCAGCCCTGCTTTCAGACACCAGAAACCGGATTTGAGCTAAAAATAATAACGTTCGTATGAAACCTGTAGTATAAAATATGTTGAAGATAATGTTTAAGTGCTGAATGGAAATTGCCATTTGTTTAAGCAATTGTAAACTACAGTAACTTCATGTGCTGATATTCACTTTGGTGCAATCGTGTAGATTTGTTTCTAGCTTCTTAGTAACTGAGCTGAATATTGACCTAGTTGACAAATCTAAGGAGAGATTTGCAGTGTGTGTTTTGCTGTCAACATGAGACTTAACAGACTTCAGCAATTGTTACATATTTTTTGCTGAATTATTACAGTATAAAATGTAGTGTAGCCTCAATTGTTGTCATACACAGCTCCAGAAAAAATTAAGAGACCACTGCACCCTTTTTTCCCAAAAAGTTGAAAAGGAAAGTTTTGAGTGAGGAACAGAAGTGTTCAATTTGCATTAGTCTCTTAATTCAAAACCTTACTTTTTGGAAGTCTTAATTTTTTCCAGAGCTGTATATGCAGTACTTAAGTATGTATATCACAGGAATCTTTGATTCTGGGTGGATTACACTTTTGCGGGGCTACTGTTACTGCAACACAATACTGGTACAGAGTCAATTTCTGGCTGGTTGAAATCAAACACCACAATCGACCTAGTCTTTGTAGAGGTGACATAAAACACCATTATAAGAACACATTGTATTATAAGACTATTCATTACAAGGAGATGGTTATGGTATTCGGATTGGTTTGAATGGCTGTGAATAAGGATGCTCGCTCAGCACAGATAGCTTGTTGATTGACAAATACAAATGTTTATACAAAGGAAATACAAAGGAAAACAACATAATATGAGTCTGACACCTTGGTTATTGTTACGGTTGTTGTGTAGCTGTGAATCGGACCAGGAGTAGGCAGATTTCGCACTTTGTTAAGTGTTTTATTTATATCAAAACAAACACAGATCACTGCAAACAAACATAAAGAAAGTAAGGGTTTGAACTCAAATAACGCTCACCACAGGGACAACACACTGACATGGAACAATGACTAACATCTGAGATGAGCAGAGGAGAAACATTTAAACACATACTAATGGATTGATTGGGACCTGGTGTGAACAATGATTGACAAGACAAGACAAATGAATGGGACCGGGATGAGTTCATGACTGTTGGAAAGATTGAGAATGCGGGAGATGGCGGAGCAGTCCGTCACCTCACCGTCACAGTAATATTGGGTATGTTCATTCAAGTTTACTCAAGTAAAAGTTTACTCAAGTAAAAAAAAAGAATGAATGAAATGCCAGATGGTATTTTATTTTTAGGAAAATAATGCATTTCATTGCTTAAGACTGTAAAGTGGTTATATTCTCATCATGCAGGCTTTAAACAGTATTATGTGCTGCTGGTAGGAAAACAAAGTTATGCATTTAACAATAATAAAAAATCCAGTTAGTTGTTGAAATTTAGAGTAAATATGTGACAAATCCCACTTTTGGCTGCAGACCCAGAAATAATTCAAGGCATAGGAAATGAGGAGGATGGCTGAAGTTTATCACAGAGGAAGTTACAACACTCACTAATCTTTGTAAATGTTTGTTTCAGAAAGACTGGAGGTTGAATCTTTGGTACTTCTGACATTAATTTCAAAGGTGAATGTCTATTTGGATGCTGGTTCATTCCTCTCCACTGTGATCAAAGCCGATGCGGTATAATAAACGCCTATAGATATGAATATGTGTGTATTATTTTAAAATAAATGCCCCGCTAGAGCAGATTATAGGACGTAGCTACAGGGAGTGATGGATTAATTTACATCTGGGGCCTGTCCATTGGTGCATATGTAAGGAATAACCTCTTTGTTACTGCTCTGTTTCTGGCAATATTTTCTTTAACAATGCTAAGCTGGGTAATATCGTATGCTTTGAATTGAGCCCTGAGCAAATCACCTCAAGGGTCATCAGGATTCAGGGTTAGGTGTATATTTTGAAGTTAGGTTACATATAGGAAAAACATAATGCTATAGGGATTGTGTATGCATTATAAAATGTGTGTGCTAAGACTGCATGCTTTACTGTGTGCTTATGCAGATAGGATTTAGAATGGTGGCGCTGTTTTGGAAAACACATTTTTGATAAAGAAGGGTAGACAATTTTTCTTAAAGATTGTCTCATGCATTTTTTTACATCGTAGAAGTGCAGTAATTGTACGAATTTGTGAAACAGACAAAACGTATGGTGACAGATTTGTGTTCATTTGAGGTCTTTGATTTTTTTTCTATATTCATATCCATTCTGTCACCAGCAACTTCTGTCACCAGCAACCTCAGACAGAACTCATGTAGAGCAAAATCTGACGAGGAACCCTTGAATGGAACAACCCTGTTGCCCTCTTGTTGATTACCTACCGAGCCATAGAGGTGGCAGTACGATCTCTGTCAGAGACCTCTCCTAACTACAGTCTAGGGAGTAAAAATACATGGAGGTGAGATTGGTAACACCTCAAACATTATCTGTTATAATTCACGCTAGCAAATAGATGAGGGTTGAAAGAGAACATATTGCGTGAGGTGATCAGAAGCGTCTGTTGCATCATCAAGCCAGGACATTTCGAGGATATGTTGATCAGTAAAGATGAAATGACGAGCAAAGAACTGAGGAGTTTCCTGTAGTTGCACCATGGTGAAAAGAGTAGCAGAGTTGTTCTAGGAGTTGATATGTGCTAGGGAAGATTAGCATGAGAGCCCCCAACAGTTCCTACTGTATACTGGATGATCAGGCTTAAGCAGAAAGTAATGTTGACAACAAAACAGGTCAAAGCAGAAATATGCAGGAAGTACAACCCACACGCAGTTCCAAACATGTTGTTACGTTCTCAATACAGTACCAGGCAAATGTTTGACTGGTACTGTGTAATGGCTTGTCTTCAATCAATTCCCCAAGTAAACAGCTCACATTTACACAGCCATCCACGTGATGTAAAAGAAAACAGGACTTATCGGACCATGGAACCTTCTACTACTGTTCCAATGTCCAGCTGTGTGCCCATTGTAGGCACATTTAATGGTGGACTGGGGTCATCATGGTCACTGACTTTTCTGTGGCTACACAGTGCCATACGCAGCAGTGTGTGATGCACTGTGTGTTGTGACACATTCCTCACATAGCCTTCATTAAAACTTTGTGATTTGTGCCACAGTACACCATCTATCAGTTCAGACCAGAAGGGATCGCTTTTGTTGCCCTCAAACATCGATGAGCCTTGTATACTTTGAGTGTCTCCCTGACTTCTAGGACTGCCAGACACTGGTGGATGTTTCTAAATAAGGATGTCTTGCAGTTATCAGACACTTTTATAGAACTTGCCAGTACAGGGTATGCAGAGGACTCTGAGTTATGTAAAACTGATTTCGACTACAATGCTCCATATTCATGGAATGCCTTGCAGAGGCACAGGTACCTATAAGGTAGAAGAAATGGATGATACAAGTACTTTTGACAATTAACTGTGATTTTTGTTTACTTACTTCATTGTATTATTCCTTTTTATATCTACTTTCTGTTACACAGGGCTGTAAAGGTAACATTGGTCCTGATTTCACTGTTTAAATAAAGGACTTCACCTTCATCCGCTTATCCTGTGTCGGGTCACGGGGGCAGCAGCTCAAGCAGGAGACCCAAACTTCCCTTTCCCAAGCTACATTTGCCAGCTCTGACTGGGGGATGCCGAGGCGCTCCCAGGCCAGTGTCAAAATATAATCTCTCTACCTAGTCCTGGGCCTACCACAAGGTCTCCTCCCAGCTGGACGTGCCTGGAACACCTCCCTAGGGATGCCCGAACTACCTCAACTGGCTTCTTTCGATGCAAAGAAGCAGCGGCTCTACTCCGAGTTCCTCACTGATGACTGAGCATCTCACCCTATCTCTAAGGGAGACGCCAGCCACCCTTCTGAGAACTCATTTCTGCCGCTTGTACCCCCGACCTAGTTATTTCGGTCAAAACCCAGCCTTCATGACTGGTAAATCGAGAGCTTTGCCTTCCGACTCAGCTCTCTTTTCGTCACAATGGTACAGTAAAGCAAATGCAATACCGTCCCCGCTGCTCTGATTCTCCAGGCCAATATCCCGCTCCATTTTCCCCTCACTTGCGAACAAGACCCCAAGATATTTTAACTCCTTTACATGGGGTAACGCCTCATCCTCTACCCGGAGGAAGCACTCCATCGGTCACAGAGCGATGATGCCATCAGCACCACATCATCTACAAAGAGCAGTGAGCCGATCCCCAGCCCACTGGTCTGCAACCCCACCCCAACTATGCCTTGATATCCAGTCCATAAATGTTACAAATAGGATTGGTGACTAAGCGCAGCCCAGGCGGAGGCCAACCCCCACCTGGAACGAGTCCAACTTACTACCAAGAACCCGAACACAGCTCTCATTTTGGACACACAGGGATTGGATAGCCCTAAGAAGGGACCTCCTCACCCCATACTCACACAGCACATCCCACAGTATCTCCCGGGGAACCGGTCATAAACCTTCTCCAGAGCCACAAAACACATGTAGACTGGATTGGTATATTCCCAGGCCCCCTACAGGATCCTTGCAAGAGTAAAGAGCTGGTTGGTTATTCCACAACCAGTACGGAATCTACATTGTTCCTCAGCAATCTGAGGTTCGACTATCTGCCGAACCCTCCTTTCCAGCACCTTTGAGTAGACTTTCCCAGGGAGGCAGAGTAGTGTGATACCTCTATAATTGGCACACACCCTCTGGTCCCCCTTTTCGAACAGCCCATCCCATATCCAGGAGTATGGGTCCAGAACCGAGACTGAGCGTGGATGTAAGCCCCACCAGATCTACAGTCCCCTACAAAAGTATTGTAAAGGCAAGGCTAACTCCTTTGTTTTTGATGAAGACATTTGGGTTTAAGATCAAAGGATGAGCATGAGACAAGAGTTCAGAATTTCTGATTTAATTTCTTGGTATTTACATCTAGATGTGTTAAACAACTTAGGGCATATCACCTTTTGAATTAGACCACAGCATGTTTAGGTGAGCAAAAGTAATGGAATAAATAATCTTAAAGTAAATAACATTTAATATTTGGTGGCATAACCCTTGCTTGCAATAACTGCCTCAAGCCTGCGACCCATCGAAACTGTTGCCTTCTTCATTTGTGATTCTAGGCTTTTACCACAGCTTTTTTCAGTTCTTGTTTGTTTCGGGGTGTTTCTCCCTTCAGCCTCCTATTTAGGAGGTGAAATGCATGCTCTATTGGGTTAAGATCAGGTGACTGACTTGGCCAGTCTAAAATCTTTCACTTTTTTCCAGGGATGAAGTCCTTGGTTTTGTTGGCAGAGTGCTTTGTGTCATTGTCCTGCTGCGTGATAAACTTTGTCCCCATTAGTTTCAATGCATTTCTCTGTATATTGGCAGACAAAATGTTGCTGTACATTTCCGCTTCATCAGTTTTAGTTGGTATAGAAAATAATCACCCCCCTGTAAAATAATCACATTTTGTTGCTTTGCAGCCTGAAATGAAGACATAAACAGTTCCTGTTACATTCAGCTGAATTTACTCAGTGCAACTTACAACTTCTCCAAGTGAAAGATAGAACACCAATGTCAGAAAAAAATGTAAAACATAATCACTGAGTTGGAAAAAGGATCACCCCCTTGTTCAGTATTTTGTTGAACCACCTTTTGCTTTAATTACAGCCTTTAGTCTGCTGGGATATGTCTCTACTAACTTTGCACATCTAGACGTTGCAATATTTGAACACTCTTCTTTGCACAGCTGCTCAAGTTCAGTTAAATTTGATGGTGACTGTTTTTGGAACGCTGTCTTCAAGTCATTCCACAGATTTTCAGTGGGGTTTAAGTCTGGGCTCTGACTACATTCACCTTTTTCTCCTTCAACCACTGTGTGGTCAGTTTGGCTGTGTGCTTTGGGTCATTGTCATATTGGAAGGTAAATCTTCCCATTGACAACTTTCTGGCAAAGAGCAGCAGATTTTCCTCAAGAATTTGACAGTATTTTGCCCCATCCATTTTTCCTTCTATCCCACCAAAGTGCTTTAGTCCCTGCAGAGAAACAACCCCATAACATGATATTACACCTCCATGCTTTACTGTAGGAATGGTGTTATTTGGATGCTGAGCTGTATTGGATTTTCGCCAGACATATCATTTGGCGTTGAGGCCAAACAATTTCATTTTAGTCTCATCTGACCATAACACCTTTTTCCACGTGGCCTTAGAATCTTCAAGGTGCGTTCTTCAAGGTGCTTCAAGCTCAGTCATGACTGCATGTGGCCTATCTTGAGGAGTGCCTTTTTTCTTGCAACCCTCCCATACAAGCCACATTTGTGGAGAATTTGTGATATTGTTGTCACATGCACACAATGACCTCTCTTTGTCATGAATTCCTGCAACTGCTTCAGTGTTGCTGTAGGCCTCTTGGTAGCCTCTCTGACCAGTTTCCTCCTGGCTCTTTCATCCAGTTTGGAGTGACATCCTAACCCAGGGAGGGTCTATGTTGTACCAAATACCTTCCACTTCTTAATAATAGATGTCACTGTGCTTCTAGGCACTGATAAAGCCTTTGATTTTTTTTTTGTATCCATCTCCTGACTTGTGCCTGTCCACAACTTTATCCCAGAAATCATTTGACAATGCCTTGCCACCCATAGTTGATTGTTGTCTTCACTTGCACTACCAAGGACTGAAATGCTTCCGGAAAATCTTTTTACATGCTGAGCTGATCAAAAGGACCACAGTTGATCACAGTTGAAAGTCAATTGGCTTTGTGTGCTATTAAGAAGGTGATTAACTACACCTGGTTGGGTTTACAAGTAATTTTTAGGAGGGGGGTGATTATTTTTTCAACTCAGTGATTCTGTTTTTTTATTTGTAATTTTTTTTTCTGACAAGTTGATATTATATTTTTCACTTGGATGTTATAAGTTGTAAATACAGCTGAATAACACAAAAAAAGTGTTTGTCCGTTTTTATTTCAGGCTGCAGAGCAACAAAATTTGATTATTTTAAATGGGGGTGATTCTTTTCTATACCCTCTGTACAACATCAATAAATATTAATGAGTCTGTTCCAGAAGCAGCCATGCACGCCCAAGCCATGACATTACCTCCACCTTGCTTCACAGATGAGCTTGTATACTTCGGATCATAAGCAGTTCCTTTCTTTCTCCACACTTTGGCCTTTCCATCACTTCGGTAGAGATTAATCTTGGTCTCACCAGTCCATAAGATTGTGTCCCAGAACTTTTGCGGCTCATCTCTGTACTACTTTGCAAATTTCAATCTGACCTTCCGATTTTTACTGCTGATGAGTGGTTTGCATCTTGTGGTGTGGCCTCTGTATTTCTGCTCTCTGAGTCTTCTTCAAAGAGTGGATTGTGATACCTTCACCCCTGCACTGTGGAGGTCGTTGGTGATGTCACTGACTGATGTTTTGGTTTATTTCTCACAATATGTATGTCATCATATGTTTCTTTTTCAGGACATTCCAAATTGTTATGCTTGTAATGCCCAATGTTTGTCCAATCGTTCTGGTCGATTTTCCTTCTTAGCTTGACAAAGGCCTGCTTTTCTCCCATAGACAGCTCTCTGGTCTTCATGTTGGTTTACCCTCTTTTACAAGAAATGCAGTCTTTATAGGTTTAAACCAAGGATGGAAACTTAGACTAGTCATGCAGAGCTATTTAATGTTTGAACAATCAACCTAAAAGGCAACACCTGGGCAACAAGAAAAATCTGTCAGTCACATGTTCCAATACTTTTGTTCACTTGAAAAATGGGTGGGTTCAAACAAAGGGTGGTATGTCGTGAGTTGTTTAATCAATCAATCAAATGCATTTCATAAAGCCCTTTTTACATCAGCAGTTGTCACAAAGTGCTTTCACAAAACACCCGGCCTTAACACATCTATATGTGACTACCAGGAAATTAAAGCTGAAATTCTGAACTCTTGTTTCATACTCATCTTTTGATCTTAAACCCAAATGTCTTCAGTGAACAACAAAATGAAAGGAATTTGCCTTACTGTTCCAATACTTTTGGAGGGGCCTGTAGCTGAGAGCGCTCCACCTCCCCCACAAGTTCTCCTTCTTTCCCCCACAGAGAGGTGACACACCCAACCCCAACAGTTCCTCCCATGAGTAATGGGCCCATAGGATGGAGAGGTGGGTGCCACATTGCTTTTTTGGGCTAAGCCCAACCGGCTCCATGGCAAACCCGGCCACCAGGCACTTGCCGGCGAGCACTCCCTCTGGGCATGGCTCCAGACGGGGGCCCCAGGCTTCCTCCGGGGAGGGTCACTCCTCCTCTACCTGGCTTTTTCATAGGTAATTTTTTAACCATTCTTGGTCTGGCTCCTCCACTGAGACCACTTTGCCATGGGAAACCCTACCAGGAGCACTAGGCCCCAGATAACACAGCCATCAGGTTCATAGGGACACACAAACCTATCCACCACAATAAGGTGATGGTTCCCGGAGAGGTATATAAAGATTAAATAAAAAAATAACAAAATGAAGATCTGGTTGGAAGACTTTTAGCGTTTCTGACCTTACTTCAGCTGAGAGAAGACAAACCAAATTCCTGTTTTACAGGAATACATTCTGTTTTTCATGGTCTCATGCCTGACATGTCATACAGTATTTTCTGCTCCCACCCTACACCCAGTAGTTGTTTGAATCAGCACATATAACTCTTCATCCACCTCCTCTATTATTTTCATCTGGCCATAACAATTTTCAGAATGTTATGCCAAGTTTCTAGATCTGGTTCTTTTATTTTCATCTAATGGCTTGTTTTATGGCTTGTTTAGCCTCAGACCCTTTCTAGAACCCCGTCAATCCACGCACCTACACAGAACTCCGTCATCACTGCCCTAGTTTCAAAGCAACCATCTTCATCATCCTCATGCTGGTGTGTTCAAACATGCAATCAGTCCCTCTGTATCGCTTTATTTATCTCCATACATTACCAATGACTTGTTGGCTTCTTGATAACTAAGTGGCCTGTATTAGGAGTTATGACTTTTACACAAAAAAAATGTTATTGTACACCCGCTTCTGCTTTTGACAGTACAACAATTTAATATTTAGGAATTGCTTTTGCACGACTGCCATTTAATATTTCTCCCCAATTTCTTTTGGGACAGCAGTCAAAAATTAACCAACTCAAAGTTAGCCATTATTTGGTGTTCTTATTCTAAGCTTGTGAATACTAGCCTTTAAACCAGAACTGAAAACACTCCTGTGTCGATTTGTATTGAGTTTGTTCCTGTGTTAAGATACTCATGCTCTGTATGGTATGTTTTAACTAAAAAGACAGATGGCACATCCTAACCACTCCAGCAGAATGTACAGGTCCCAGTCCCCAAGTTAATCAAGCTTTATGGTGGGCCTGGGCTATCGCCTGTTTTATTTGTTAATCTATTTCTGATTTTAACCTAACTTGCCCATAAAAGAACACTCTGCTTGGTGCACCACTGGGGCCAACGTCGGACCGGCTCCCATTGATTCAGAGCCTGTTAAAAGGCGTCTTATTGTCACACTGTTTCAGATATTAGAGATGACTGAGTTGCTTTGCATCACCCCACTTTCCAGTAAACTGCAAACACACTCTATTTTCCTGGGCATGATTGTGCTGCCATAGCTCATGGTAAATCCTGTCCGTCACCAGGAGATAATATGGAAATCGGAAATGAGAAAAATAGAACTTAAAGAATGTCTCCTGTGGTGGGTTGGCAGTAGCCCTGTACACTAGGTTCAAAGGTGCGTTCGAAAGATTTGTGCCAATTTCAACATCATGATCACAGGTGCAGGAGCAGAAAAGTGCGATTATGGCCTTGTCTAATCTGAACAACTCCACACTACAGTGTGACAAGACACACTGGCAGCCCTGTCCAACATCCCACCCTTCCACCCTGTACAGTTCTGAGTTCATTTGCACCCCGGGCTCTGTCTGTATGGCATGACCACAAAATCATGGCACATGGAAGCAGCTGTGGCAGAGGCCAGTGCTCCAATAGAGAGCCCAAGAGCTGGGTTTTGATGAATATGCTTCATGGCTAGTAAATTTCCAACGCTACACTCATATGATATGGTCCTTTCAGTACTGCAGATGACAAAAATCATCAGAAAGACACTGGGCAAAATTGTAATTAATAGCAGAGAAGCAAGGTGGCAATCTCTGCTCACCAAGAATCATGAGTTTGTTGGTGAGCAGAGATTGGCAAAAAGTATATAATTGATGTGGGAGGACCGTAAACAAGCCGTTTATACTTAAAATTCCACATACGTCATTGAGTTAAAGCAGCAAAGAGGAGCGTGCCAAAATTCCTCCCTGGTGCTGTGAGACACTGATTAATAACTACAGGAAGCATTTGGTTGCAGTCATTGCAGCTAAAAGAAGTGTAACCAGTTTTTGGGGATGATTACGGTTTCACATGGAGGCATTGGCTGTTGCATTAATTTCTTTAAAAAATAAGTGAACTAGGTATCAACGTTTTGCATTGTCTGTCCATTCAGTTTCCCTTTTTATCTACTATTAGGTTTCAGTTGAAGATTTGATATCACTGCCAAAAATAAGCAAACAACTAATACTTTTTCAAGGCAGTGTGACTAGTGTATAAGAACTGAACTAACAAAATGATTTTCTCATAACGTTTAGCTGTAGCTTCTGGGGAGCAGAGATAACATGACATGGTTTGGTCTAGCTAGTCCACTGACTGCTAATGTCAGCTGAGATGCAAAAGTACATTCTAGTGTGATCAAAATGGAATCAAAGTGTATGGCAGAGAAAACAACCAACTATACAAATACATATATTTTCTTTGTATTTATTATTTACCAATTTTATTTTTAATTGACCACAAAAAAACTAGAAATGTTCAGCACTAGTGAGTATTTGAACACATTCGGAAACCTGCTTTTCCATCTAACTAACGCAGGGTGAAAACCCAAATCATTAATGTGTGCCACTGAGATAGGTACTGTGGTGACTGCTTGAGTAAGAGTCACAATAACACTTGTTGCAGACTGTTGCTGTCCATTGAAAACTGGATATCTTTAGAATAGCCACTTGTCAAGAAACTGAAAAATATTGCCTTATATGCCCATTACCACAAAACAATTAGTATATATTGCTATATGTCCAAATATATCCAACTAATGTTACCTTGAAATGTATGTACGTTACTCAGGATGATTGTCACTTGAACTGAAACTTCAGAAGCTGTTTTGTATACATGTTCTTGGTCATAAAGTGAAATAAGTAGTTCTTCATAAGCACATTTCACAGTAATACAAGGCACGTTTGTATAGCAATTCAAAGTGCTTTACATTATAGAAAATAATAGAAATATATATAGCATGAAAGACAAAGCATACACATAAAAACATCACATTTAAGAAGGCAAAAATATTATTAAACCGTTCCTTACTCTCAGAACAGTTAACTAGTCCCTGATGACCTGATTGTCTAGAAAGTTCATACTGATTGAGAAGGTCTGAGATGCAACTTGTCCCTGAAGCTTTCAGTGATTTAAAGACACGGAGCAATATTTCTAAATCAGTTCTATGAGAGACTGGGAGCTAGTGCAGAGACCTACGAATTGGTATAATATGTTCAGCTTCTTTACTCTCTGTTAGAACTCGAGCCGCAGCGTTCTGAATGAGCTGTCAAATGGAGCCGGTCAAGAAGAGTGAATGTCTCTTACTGAGTGAGTGAGTGACTACCCTTGTTAAATAACGTAATGGTTGGAGACGCAGACTACCAAACAATAGGTTCCACATTCAAGACTTGTCACAGTAAAAACAAATGTCTCATTAGGATATGTTCAGGATAGACAAAAACTTTGCTGGCCACAACCTTCAGTAGTTATATATTGTAAGCCTAATACAAAAAAAATAAACGTAATAGGAAAAATTTGCCAGTTAACCCCAAAGCTTAATAGTGTCTAGCGAAATATTCAAACTGGGCGTGATGTTAATGCGTGACAGAATGATAATTGTCTAGACGCTATACTGACACCTGGCAAATGTATAGCTCTGTGGCGTAGTGGTTAGAAACATAGCCTCTCTTGTGGGAGCCACTGGTTGCACTCACTGGCTTGAATACAGGGAGGGCAACATCATTCATCACTTCTAAACAGTTTCTGGTTTAATGAGACCTGAAAACAGGCCGGCGATGACAACTCCTAACCTCTTCCTTGGAAATATTACATTTAGTCCAATACTGCAAGATGATCGTCAAATTAGATTTACTTGTATTATTACAGTAGAGCCATCAGTGCTGAAGCAAAAAGCTGTGGAACATCCTAAAATCATAAGTTATTCCTGAAGAAACATTATTGCTTCATGATCTGCCTCATCAGCAGCAAAGCTGGTTGAACTGCTGCAACTCTTGGAGCAGTGAATTTAAATAAAAAGCCTTGTCAGAGTGAGAGAGCTGGCCTCCTCCCAGGCGTGTTGTACAGGCTCTGTACATTAAGTGGGCTAGCTACCTCAGCACAGCAGACAAAGCTCAGTGAGATCCAAAGGACTGCCTCTGCTGCTGAATGCTAATGGCTGTGACACTTCATAAGGCTTGTTCTGTTCTCAACTCCCCCCAGTGCAGAGCAGGGCAAGTAAAACACTCCTTATGATGAGCCTCTACTGCCAGAATAGCTTGATATCTGGAGCTCCAGTTCAGAATACCCCATTGGTTCCAGTTCATATACAGTTGTTGTGGAAAAACACATGTTGCTCCTCAGGCACAAAATAACCGACCATATTCAAAATATTATTTTTCAGATTAATACATAAAACAAAATGGTGGCTCTGTCACGACTCAACACATGCAAGAACAGTCATACCGAAACACACAGTATGTTGTTATATGTCAGTGGCGGTTCTTGAGTGGCTGTGGTAGGGGCAATGCAGAGGGCTGTCAGAATTGTCCAATAGTAGCTGTGGTTCAAAGCCTTTTAATTATCATTTGGCATGAACAACTCCTGAATAGCAAATGCTGTATGTTCAAGCGATGGCTAATTAGTGACTTGTTAGTATAATTTTACTACTGAATTTAGGTGGATACCAGACAGAAATGTAGGTGCAAGGTGGTTTGGATTAGCTTGAATCAAGTGCAGTACACCTGGCTAAATGCATATCACTCACCAAAAGATACTCAAATAAAGATTTCTTGAAACTGTAGATAGAAGAAATTAAGTTATTTCTCTAAATTGTGGTAGTCTGATAATGAATTCTAGGTTTTTTTCAGTTAAGTTATGTCCCGAGTGCCACCTCAAAAGCTCCACAAAATTTTATACGGTCAATTAACTGTCATTCCTATCACCTTCCAAGTTGTTTATGAATACTAGCATATTAACCTTCATCTAGCTCTGTTGCTTTTAGATTCACTAGCATGCACGGTTGGTTTAAGTCTGCAGTGCCTTGGTGTGATGTCTTAACTTTTTTGACACTTGTCACATTATTGGTGGAGGTAAATAATCTATGTAAACTAACTGTGGTCCTATGGTCATTCAAACCGCCATGAAGTAAGTTATGCCTTCAAGGAGCCTCTTCACTCATTGGGATACACTCATCTTTGACACAGTGTAACTACATCCCCTAAAAGTTATTTCTACTGCTGTCAACAAGATACAGCTACAGGATAAACATCAACATTGGCTGCCTGTGGGATGAAACTCTGTCAGTACAGTAGGCACCAGATAGAACAATGGTGCTTCAGTCAATCTCACCAGACTATCCTCTTCACTGTATGAGTCAACGTTTCCAGTAGATTCTACCAACATGATAACATTTCTGAATGACATGGGGACCCCGTCATTTGATTCTATAAGTGCTGTTGAAATAGTTACTCCTTTTGCCCTGGAGGAAGTTATACATTCAATTAAATCAACGCACAGTGGCAAAGCCCCGGGCCCAGATGGGTTTATAAGTAAATTTCATGGCAAGTTGGCACTGTTACTCTTATCTGTATGTAATGAATCACTTGAACGTGGCTCATTGCCTCACACATTAACAAAAGCTTCAATAACATTGCTTCTTAAGATAGGGAAAGATCATACTTTTTTGGGACATTTTCATGTCATGGGACTTTATACCTCATATATTAGCCTCCATCTGCGCTAAGGACTTAATGATTACTTTGCACTGTCACATGGAATGCTCCAAGGCTGTCCACTCTTTATTATTTGCCACTGAATCCCTCTAGGTAGCACTCAGGTCCTCCCCCTCATTCCTAGGCATAACCTGGATGATTGTGGAACATAGGGTAGCCTTGTAAGCTGATGATTTGTTGCTTAATGTCACTAATCCTGTTGCTACTTAACCTGCTCTTTTAGTTGTCTTGGAGAAATGTGGGTATTTTTCTGGACACACTGACCTCCCCTTTTTAATTAACCGTTCGGGGCCCGGTTTCCCAAAGCACTAAGCTGATCGTAAGCTTCAAGTGAGTGCCTAGTTATCTTATCCATGCATTTCCAGAAAGCATTGTTGCTTGAGTGGCACGTAACATCGCTCCTTAGTTCAGCAGTGTTCCAGACTCAGTCGTCCACCACAACTGGTACTTTCCATTTTTGTAAAATAGTGCCCTCAATATATGCAAGGAGTGATCGCAATCAGTTATTATTAAGGCAATAGAATGAATAAAAATGATCAAAACAGTTTTGATTTCAATTTTGTCGTAACAATGACAGAGGTTACATGCATCGTAAAAGTGGTTTAACGATGCAAGATGGACTGTTTTACGACGGACTTACGCCTGTTTCCCAAACCATCACGTATGTTGCTTTTTAGAAATCGCATTCTAAGTGCTACATTACGGCCTTTTGGAATGAAGTTAGGCCATGTTTGGGGTTTGGAATGGAATTAGGCCATGCATGTTTTCAAATATACCCTATTGCTTGTCGACAGAGCTTGCATTACTTATCAGAAGCATATAATATCGCTGGAAATGTATTCTACTACTTATTATGGCGTCACTATGCAAATGGAACTCGAAATTTAGGGTGGATGAAACATTATATCCAACCAATGGAATAGATTTCAAAATTATATCTCCAGAAATCACATGACATCAAATTCTCTGTTCCTCCGGTAGCCACACTATATAGAACATATGTTAGCCAACTTGAGTCACGTAGCAATCAACACATGATTGGTTAATTAAGAATATCAAGCATAGCTGGAAAATCTGTTCTAATGGGCTACTTGCACTCCGGTTGGTGACGTACTTCCATTTTAAAATAATACTACTTGATTGTTTCCGGCTTCCCTTAGTTGTTTACATTCGGCTGAAAGCGGAGGTTTTACTAGGTAAATAAACAGGATTGAGACTGTAGCGGAGGTTTTACTAGGTAAATAAACAGGATTGAGACTGTGAAAATATTTAAGAAAGTATTTTTTAAGAAACAAGTAAAGAAATATTCAGAACAGTGTACCTCTGTGCACTGCATCTACTAAATTCAATGGGGTTATTAATATTCATAGCTTCCCGCTTGACATTGAGCTGAAAAACCAGTAGTTAGTGAAAATACGCTGGGATCACTTCACTATATAACAGTCCATTCTGAAGTATGCAGCAGGCATTTCTGAAGATCTACTGTCCTGTTGGTTTTCTTTCCAACTCAAATGTAGCACACTTGATTCCAATAATTTTGCAGTAAAAGAGGAGGGGTTTCCACGATTCTCTCATCTTTTCACTGGCTGTACTAGGCAAGCCTAGCAACCAATGTTATCAATGTTATCATCTGTATTGGATTGAAACCCAGGTCTCCAACATGTGTCTTTAACCACTACACCACGATGCTATACATTTGCAAAGTCTCGGTATAGCATCTTGAGTTTCTGGAAGATAATTATCTTCAGTTTCAGGAAGATAATTTTTTCAAACAGTCTTATAGGAAGAAGTCCCCAGCATTCAAGAAGGCCATGATCTTCATGCAGGACAATGCTCCATCATATGGTTGCTGCTTCAGCAAAAGTTGATTGTGAACAGATCAAGAAACTCATGGCAGTTATTGAAAAGACGTGTGGTTATATTCACTCAATATTTTTTAAAGGACAAAAAATGTATTAAATTGACATTTTGTGTTACTTATTTGTTGCATTTACTATAAAAGTTGAGAATAAAGTTGGGAGATTTTTTTTTTATTACTTGCCAAATAATTCTACACACCAATTGTTCCCTAATAATTCTGCACTCTTATGTATTCCCTTGAGAAAGATCAAAACTCCCTTTTACTTTAAACATTCAGGTTTACGGTTCAATTATACTTTGGATTGACTGCGTGTTTGTTCAACAATAACATTGATCTTGTGCACACAGTGTACACAAAACAGTACTTACTTCACCGTCATTGAATTACGCCCTTGTAGAATATAGCATGCATTTTGAGATTCAGCATTTGACTGGTTCATGAATACTGCACAGTGCTTCCTCCAAACCACCTGCCAGTTCATGGAAATATGTAGGCCTACCTTCGTAACCGTATGTATGTAACTGTAAGTATGTAGATATATGAACATACACCTTTCTCAAACATGCCAGCTTGAGCCTTGTAAATCACCTTGCAAATACTTTAGGCCACTCTTATAAACACCTTGAATAAAAGAGCGCCATTATGTTAATAAAAGAGCCGGCTAACCGGAAATGCAAGAACAGTATTAAGGGGAATGCGGAAGCGGTTGTGCAGGGAGCCCATTGTTTAAAATAACTAGCGTTCAGAGCTGAAGATGTTCAATGTTCTTCTTAACGAGGTACTGTAGAGGAAGCACCTATCCACCAAAGACAGTAACCTACCACTAGCCATGATGCGGGTTTGAGCACTTTCTAAATACATTTTTGTTTTACATATGTTTTTATATATAATTGACAATTGCATTCAATTGCATCCAGATCCACTCATGTGCTTATATAATTTGTCTAAATACATTTGTATGAATTAAAACTGTTTTGCCTTAATTTTAACTGTTTGCGATCACTCCTCGCATGCTGAGGGAGGTGCTCTATTACACAAAAATAGCATAGTGCCTGTTAAGATGGACTAAGGAGTGGTCCGAAATACTCGTTAGTTAAGCAATGTTAGGTGCCTCGTAAGTAACAATGCTTTCGGGAAACACATTGACATAATAACGATCAAGGCACTTAGTGTTTTGGGAAACCGGGCCCAGGTCTATTTTCTATCTTTAGTCTATCCCTATGACTATTTGGTGATAAATGTTGTGAACATTTCTTTACAACTTCAAACAGTTCCAATGTTTTTGCCTAAATATTTGGTTAAATGTTTTGAGCAAAATAGTTTAAGCTACTTCATTTATATGAGGAAGGAATGTACCCAGAATTAGTAAATCTATACTTCAAAGATGTAAACTTAGTGGAGGGATTTCATTACCTAATTTCTCACATTAGTATTGGGTTGCCAGTGTCTATTAACTCTTATTTTGGGTACATGGCGCACTCACACACTCCATAGTGCCAATCAGTGGCTGTATCTCCCTCTCCCTGCTGCAATACATTCCTCTCTCCCTATCTCCCTCTTGCTAAATTAATAAATCAGTGATGGTTTCGATGATCAAAATAGGGTTTAATCTAGACGTCCTTTTAAGTTCTCTGTGGTCTGCACTATTGGTCCTATTCATAACCTATTCTCACCCATCATCTTGGACACTACCTTTTTACTCAGGGAAAGGAGTGGTGTTTCAGGGACAATGTTTTAACAGATTTTGCTGGTTTATTTACCAGACAGCTTTATTACATTATTTTAAAATCAGACACTTGACTAGGAAACCCAGTCATATCCTGGGTTTCCTACTCTAACCCCAAACCAACCCTGGCATGGTCTATCCAGGAATAAACTTCAACATAATGCTTTTTGTCTTTCAATTATATAACAATATTATATCACTTCACAAGAACTAAAAAAAGAAAACTATTGCTGCCTGGCAGGATTAATTGGTTGTTGACTTCACAGAGGATTGGTGGTATACTGTAACAAGTTCATTTTATTAAATGTATGTTATCTGACATGTAACTAAATGTTGTAAACAATTGTGACAGTTGTCATAACACACCATGAGATCTTAGTAACATGTTTGCCTTTTGCCCAAAACAGGAAGACAATTTAGACTGTTTCTTTTAAATTATTTCTCAGGTTCTTGGCACTCAGTTGCAACATTGTCCATATTTGGAGCAAGAAGATATTGTTGCATTCATGTCCCTGCTGGCACATAATAGAATTCTTTATTGGAAATCTCCTAGGTCTCCTTCTATTTCCCTATGGCTTAAAGATGTTATATTCTTTGTGAAAATGGAGAAAATCAAGATTTTTTTCAGAGGTTTCTCTGAAAGTTAGCAACCATTTATCACTTATTCCAGTGGTTTACAAAGACTCCCCTCAGTTTAATCTCAAAGTAAAAAATGCTAATTGCTTTTTTGATTTAACAACAAAGAAATAAAGAAACAATGTTGCTTAGGTAGACTATGCTTAGGTATTTAGCTATAATATATGTGCACGTGTTCATGTATACATACCAATATTTTTATGTGTATTTTTGTATATACACATATCACAACATAGAGGAACTGGCAACCCAATACTAATGTAATACATTTTTATGTGTAAAATCCAGTGTCCAGAGTAAGGGAATGACTTCAATTTGACATGTGGATCATCCCTTGGAGCTTGGATCATATTCACTGGGCCACCTAGCGTAGCGTGGCCTGGCCTGATCTAACTAGTGAACTGAGTTTAGAACAATGTATGGATAACAATGTACAGTATATAGAACGGCTCAAATGTCTATTTTCATAATAGAATGGTCCACTACAACTCTAGATTTTACCGAGGAATTTACCAATAAATTCATTAAAAATCCTACAATGTGATTCTCTGGATTTTTTTCCTCATTTTGTCTCTCATAGATGAAGTGTACCTATGATGAAAATTACAGGCCTCTCTCATCTTTTTAAGTGGGAGAACTTGCACAATTGGTGGCTGACTAAATACTTTTTTGCCCCACTGTATATATATACATACATACACTATATATATATATACAGTGGATAAAAAAGTCTACACACTCTTGTTAAAAAATCAGGTGTTTGTGATATTTTTTTTTTTTAAAGATAAATCATATCAGATCTTTTTCCACTTTTAATGTGACATATACTGGGAAAAATTCAATTGAAATTTCAGCCGCTTGTATCCGCCATCTAATTCTTTCAGTCATGACCCAGCCTTCATGACCATAGGTCACATTTACCAGTATATCGAGAGATTTGCCTTCCAGCTCAGCTCTTTTTTCATCACAATGGTGCGGTAAAGCGAATGCATATTATGCGAATGCATATTATCATATTATCAAATGCTTTTTTATAACTTTACAGTTATTTAGAGTATTACAAGTTGTCATATGTCATTACATACTTCATACCAAATGTTATAACAGAATGATATCTCATTTACCAAACTGTCATATTATTAAATTGCATTCAAAATTGGTGTGACAACTTGGTATTTGTCATGGTGTGGGTTGGCAGAAACCAGAAGCGGAGGTTGTGTTGAAAACAGTGTTCAAAAGTCCTTCCAATACAGTGCCGGAAAGCTTACTGAAGGTACAGTTATGTTCCAAGATGGCTGAACAGGCACAAAATCTAAATAAACTCTAGGCAAAACTTCTCTTCTCAACAGCCCACACGTAACACCAAAAAATACTGGACAAAAACACAGAAATAAGGATACCCATATACAGGTGCTGGTTATATAATTAGAATATCATCAAGAAGTTGATTTATTTAAGTAATTCCATTCAAAAAGTGAAACTTGCATAATATATACAGTCATTCCACACAGACTGATATATTTCAAGTGTTCATTCCTTTTCATTTTGATGATTATAACTGACAACTTATGAAAACCCCAAAATCAGTATCTCAGAAAATTTGAATATTGTGAAAAGGTTCAATATTGAAGACACCTGGTGCCACGCTCTAATCAGCTGATTAACTCAAAACACCTGCTAAGGCCTTTAAATGGTCTCTCAGTCTAGTACTGTAGGCTACACAATCATGGGGAAGACTGCTGACTTGACAGCTGTCCAAAAGACGACCATTGACACCTTGCACAAGGAGGGTAAAATACAAAAGGTCATTGCTAAAGAGGCCGGCTGTTCACAGAGCTCTGTGTCCAAGCACATTAATAGAGAGGCGAAGGGAAGGAAAAGATGAGTAGAAAAATGTGTACAAGCAATATGCATAACCGCACCCTGGAGAGGATTGGCCGTTTTAAAAGCTTATTAGCCGGTAATAGGCTTAAGAGTATCTACTAACTTCATAGGAATAATCATAAGAATTGAGCTATTCCATGCCAGAAACAGTCGCAATACAGCAGTAAACAGTTTCAGTTTTAACCAGCGAAGTTTTCGTCAATACAGGAGATACAAATTCTGGACCTATAGTTCACAAGACCGCTTCTCTAACCACTACGCTATTTAACAAGGGGTAGTCAGACACTCAGTCATTCAGTCACTCACTCAATCACTTAGTCAGAGACATTCGCTCTTCTTAGCCAGCTCCGCTAGCACACAGTGCTGTTTATGACTTGACTACTGCTCTACCTCTGACTGACAATTTTTTCATTTTGTTAATCTACTGATGTATAGTACTAGATCATGTTAATCAGAAACATTTACTTTAAGTACTTTCTATCTTCCCAATGACCTAGTTCAACTGTAAACTACTGATTTGCTGCTGGCGGAATTTTGACAGCTCAACTAGTTCTAAGGGGCAGTTTGTCACTGTCTTACTAATCAGTTCCAGGATTGAACAGGAGTGGTTTTACCTCTCTGTGCTGTCACCAATTAAAGTTAGAACTAAAGCCTCCCCAGGGCTTTAAGCGACAGCTGTAAACGACAGTGTTGTCGCCTTAACCAGACTGTCATCTGAAACAAAGACTTCTGCCGAGTTTTCCAGTGAGTTATCAGAGGAAGGCCTCATTTCACTCTCACACCTGAGTATCTTACCCAGTCTTACCATGAAAAAAACATGCTCAGCTTGTGCTTATGTAGATGTAGTGATTGTGTTTTCTATCCCTTGCCTCTTGGTCCTGAACTAGTGCCTTTCTTGTCCGGATACTCTGTTTTTGAGGACAGCCTGTTCTAACCACATTCATATTTGTGCCATCTTATCTCCATTTCTTGATAATATACTTTACTATGCTCTGGGTGATATTCAGTACCCTGGAAATGTTCTATCTGATCCTGATTGACGCTTTTGAAGGACCTTATTCTGGATTTGCTTTGACTGTTCCTTGGTCTTCATGGTCTAGTTTTGTTAGTAATTGTACTAACCTACTGTGAGACCTTCAAGAGACAGCGGTATTTAACCTGAAATCATGTGAAACATCTTAATTACAAACAGGTGCACTCCATTCAATGCATTACGAGACTTCTGAAGACAGTTGGATGCACTGCTTTTGTTTCCCCCAATGCTGGTGAAAATGGGCAGGGTATGAAAGTAGTTGTTCGTGCTTTTAATGCACCTCCTAAAGCCCTGAGGCACCACTGACATATAGGTCAAAACCCGAGGCCACAGGCATTTCGGTGGGTAACCAGTCTTCACTGGCTCTTTACAATGTGACCTGGTGATTGAGAAAAAATTTGCCCTTTTAGACTTATAACATCTGATATCCGAAAACATGCCTTTCACCCCAACACTTTTTTGCATGGGTTTTATCAAGTAACCCAAAATGATCCGTTCAAATTCCAAAGCAGCAGTCTAGCTCAAGATAAAGGTAAATAATTGTCTTTGTCTTTCTTTGAGGCCCCACCAGGGTGATACTTTTTAAAATAGCCTGCAGTATTACAAACTAATTAAAATGATTTGCATGTGTGTCGATGGCTGGAATTTAAAATCTTGACTTAGTCAAATGATAATTACCTTTATTTAACTGTACGTAATGGAATGCAAGGAAAAAGTACAAGAAAAAAATGAATTTATAAGTGAGGTAAAAAAGGACATTTGAGTGAAAACTTAGAACAAAATATTTCATCATAAAGATTGAGGGGCCACTTACTCTGAGGGTGGGGCATTTTATCCTGATAGCTTAGTGAAATTACACTTTCCTAAAATTATTGAATTAAATTGCAAAAACAGTCAACAGTAGCCATTTGTTAATTTTTCTTCCTAGTTTATTACCCCAAAGCATGGCCATCTCCACATACAGTTAGCATAGCCAGTGTAGACAGGAAACCCAAGTTTCCATTGGTCAGAGACCTCAGCTGACACCTGGGAATGCTCTTATCACAACATCATATTTCATACTGACTATTTAATCATCAGGTTACTCAGTCTGATGTGTGCTGGCATTTGGGTGTGATGGGTTGTGTTTCTTGGGGCCCATGGCTTTAGGGGGCCCACAGATAGTAATAATATCAATGTCGTCTACAAGTGAAGGGGTCCAGGCAAATATCTTTTTAGGGGGCCTGGGATTTCTGGCCTGTTGGTTTTGGGTTAGGTTAGGGTTAAGAGGGTTGGATACTGCATATCTTGCTCATTGCCCATGTGGATTGTTATTAATGATATTACGGTTTTATGATATGGTTATTAGTAGCGTCATATACCGATGGCAGTGAGGAGCAGAACCTAATGCCAAGACATGTAAAGTATTGTTGTGCATGTCTCCCATTGATAATTAAACTAATATGTGATGTTTTCTGTCTGAACTATTTGTTGCAAAACTTTGCTGTTTTTTGTCAGCAAATAGGCTCTGATCTTAGATGGAGGCATCTTCTCTACAGGTGTGCCAATTTCATCACACTTGTATCTGTTACGTTATTCATTAGTCACACTTGTTACGCGTAATTAGATATACAGTGGTGTGAAAAAGTTTTTGCCCCCTTCCTGATTTCTTATTTGTTTGCATGTTTGTCACACTAAAACGTTTCAGATCATCAAACAAATTCAAATATTAGTCAAAGATAACACAAGTAAACATAAAATGCAGTTTTGAAATGAAGGTTGTTATTATTATGGGAAAACACAAACCAAACCCACATGGCCTTGTGTGAAAAAGTGATTGCCCCCTACAACCTAATATCTGGTCGGACCACCATTAGCAGATACAACTGCAATCAAGCGTTTGCGATAACATGCAATGAGTCTTCTACAGCGCTGAGGAGGAATTTTGGCCCACTCATCTGTGCAGAATTGTTGTAATTCAGCCACATTGGAGGGTTTTCGAGCATTAACTGCTTTTTTAAGGTGCCACAGCATCTCAATGGGATTCAGGTCAGGACTTTGACTAGGCCACTACAAAGTCTTCATTTAGTCTTTCTTCAGCCATTCAGAGGTGGACTTACTGGTGTGTTTTGGATCATTGTCCTGCTGCAGAAATCAAGTTCGCTTCAGCTTGAGGTCATGAACAGATGGCCGGACATTCTCCTTCAGAATATTTTGGTTGACAGCAGAATTCATGTATCCATTTAACACAGCAAGTCTTCCAGGTCCTGAGGCAGCAAATCAGGCCCAGACAATCACACTACCGCCATCATGTTTTAATGTTGGAATTGTTGTTTTTCTGAAATGCGGTGTTACTTTTACCCCAGATGTAATGGGACACACAGCTTCCAGAGAGTTCAACTTTGTCTAGTCAGTCCACAGAGTATTTTCCCAAAGGTCTTGGGGATCATCAAGATGTTTTCAGGCAAAAATGAGATGAGCATTAATGTTCTTTATGCTAAGCAGTGGTTTTCGTCTTGGAACTCTACCATGCAGGCCATTTTTGCCCAGTCTTTTTCTTATGGTGGAGTCATGAAGACTGACCTTAACTGAGGCAAGTGAGGCCTGCAGCCCTTTGGATGTTGTTGTGGGGTCTTTTCTGACCTCTTGGATGAGTCATTGCTGTGCTATTCGGGTAATTTTGGTCGGCCAGCATTCCTGGGAAGGTTCACCACTGTTTCATGTTTTCACCATTTGTGGGTAATGGCTCTCACTGCGGTTCACTGGAGTACCAAAGCATTAGAAATGGCTTATCACTTTCTTTCTCTTTTGTTCCTGAATTTCTTTGCATCTCGGCATAATGTCTAGCTTTTGAGGATCTTTTTGTCTACTTCACTTTGTCAGGTAGGTCCTATTTAAGTGATTCCTTGATTGAAAACAGGTGTGGCACAAATCAGGCCTGGGTGTGGCTATAGGAATTGAACTCATGTGTGATTAACCACAGATGAGTTGTGTTTTAATTAACTGGGGGGCAAATACTTTTTCACACGGCCATGTGGGTTTGGATTTTGTTTTCCCTTAATAATAACAACCTTCATTTCAAAACTACATTTTGTGTTTATTTATGTTACCTTTGAGTAATATTTCAATTTCTTAGATTAGCACAAACATTTAAGTGTGACAAAAATGCAAAAAAAAAAGAAATCAGGAAAGGGGCAAACGCTTTTTCACGCCAATGTATATGTGATTGGAAAACCCGGATAACAAGTTATTGTTGTCCATAAAGATTACTTATGGTGTTTTTTGCCTATATATAGTTAATATAGTTGATTCACAGTTGGTTTTAGCTTGAGAGTCATGTTCACGCCTGGTGGGGAGAATCAGAATCAACTTGTTTCTGAGAGTCTGTCCATAAACAAGTGAAGTAACATTGAAAACCATACTGTAAAGCATTTTGTCATTTGGGCTGTTGAATACATAGCCTTTGCAAAATACTTACTATCATCAATAGGCAATTAAGGAAGTAATGATCCAGTAATGGACTACAGCTGAGTAAGCTGACACCATACTAACTCTACTTTGGGCAGAACAGGCAGTTGCTGCTTGTCAGCTTCATTAAAATGTGTTCACTGTGATAAAAACAATGTTACTACAGTAGCTTGCATTCTAGCTATCAAAAAGGAATGAATGGCAAGTAACAATAAAACTATGATGAGAAGTAGTTGTCCGTGCTTTTAATGCACCTCCTAAAGCCCTGAGGTGCCACTGACATATAGGTCAAAATATACGGTATGTAATGTACTGTATATGAAGTGGAATTAATACATGAAGAGAAAGAGGGAGGGAAGGTGAGAGGATGGGTAGAGAAAGACAGCTCCGCAGTCTCCCACAGGCGGAGGATGCAGCCTGTCCCTCGGGGCTGCGGTGTGTTTTACTCATGTCATCTGGGAGGCAGGCAGGTGAGAGCTGATGGTTTAGACGGGTGATTAATAATGAACACGGCCCTTTCTCAGGCACTTTTTCTCTCCGGAGAGGGAAACACATTGGCCTCCCACTGTGTCATCTAGCAGGTTGCCAGCGGTGGGGTACAGGGGGGTTGCAGGATCTGCTGGAACCCCGCCAGCGGTGTGTCCTCTGATTTGCCTTACACCTCCAGGAGGGACCCCTCATCGCCAACACACTCGTTCACTCACGTACACACACAGACGTTCACACATGCCCCCCCAGCCACCCACCCACCCACCCACCCAAAGTCTACATCAATACACTCTTCATCATCACAGAATTATTAATCCTCCTCACCCGGGCCAGCCATATTCCAGGCGCCTAACCGGCCTGAGGAGACAACAGCCAGCACAGAGGGCTTCTCCACGGTGGAGGACATTTTATAACCCAGCTCCAGCTTTGATCTGAATGGAGAGACATCACTTTGATGTTGTATACAGTACATACCAGAGCCGGGATGAAATACTTTTTAGACTTGCTCCACACTGCCTGAAGTGCCAAATGGGCGGAGTTTGTAATTGTCGGACTATTTTATTGGTTCCTTGCGATCCATCTAGCCCATAGAGCATATCGAATGATGTGAAATAGGTTCTAAAGCCTACCTATTAAAACTTTGATTAAACTCTATCATGACAGAACTCTGCCAAATTTTAACATAGTAAAATGCAATAAAGATTTAAGTTGTTTGTGCATTTATTAGCAGATTATTTAGCAGATGTTATCGCTATAATAAAAAAGAATAACTGCATTTTGATGACATTGCTGAGTGAGGCTGAAATTGTACCTATTAAAATACAACTAAATGTCAGAAATTCTTTAAAACCTCAAAGGCAGATTTTTCTTGTGCTATAAATTACAACTTGCATATACTTACATTTGCATATACTCATACTTGAGCATACACTTGAAAGTATTATAACACAAATCTCCCAAATATTTGTGTGAAACAAATTCAATAGAGCCCTGTGTGATCACCTGCCGGCATTGCTAGTTAAATAAACATTCTAGCCACCAATGCTAACCTTTAACCAAAATAAAAAATTGTGTGTACTACAAACAGTGTATTTATACAATGTCATATCGATTACCCCCCCCCCCCCCCCCCCAATAACTACAAGCAACTTATTACAAGCTAACTACAGAAAGCTAACCGCTAACAAGCTAATTACATAAAATCTGAGTTTACTAATCAATTAAGGTGGTTAGCTGGCCTAGCAATGGTTTAAGTGAAGTTCAGGTGCATAAGAAGAATACCAATACTCTTCAGAAGTTTTCAAATACATTATCTGGATGGCCTGATTATAATAATGTCCCAGATACATAAAAATCTTTGATATTTTATTGCAAAACAATACATTTTTTAATTGGTTTTATGTAGGGAAATGTTAGTAAGAAAAAAGTAAAACAGGCCTTTAGAAATGTTGGGTTTTATTTTAATTACCATATATGCAATATACAAAGGGCATGGGCTGTACACATGGACAACCAAGGAGACTGATTTTTCACTCTCCCTTTAATGATAATAATTTTATTTTGATTTCAATTTTCTAGTATATTTACACAAAGTGCTTTACATACAGAAAATGTAAATAGAAATACATTGCAATATTAAATAAAGGAGGGAAGAATAATGAGCAAAATAAAATTAAATCACAACAATAAAATATTAGTGAAAGCCATGTAGTCTGTTCCAGAGTCTAGGGGCTCGTATAGCAAAGCACCAGTTCCTTTTAGTTTTCCTCTAGACTTCGGAACAGCCAGAAATCCTTTTTCAGCTGATCTCATTGGCCTTACTGGTTTATCATGTCACCAATGTAATCAAGTGCCTGACCATGCAGTGCCTTAAAAGTGATAAGAAGTTCACCAGTAACCTATGTAGAGCTGCCAACACAGGGGAAATATGAGGCGTTGCTTTAGTCCTTTTAAGAAGTCTGGCAGTGGAATTCTGTACAACTTGGAGTTTCCCTAAGGATTTATTGTTGAGGTATGTAAACAAGGCATTACAGTAGTTTAGGCCAGATTAAATAAGAGCATGTATACAATTCTCAGGGTCCTCAAAAGATTAAAAAATTTTATTTTGTCAATGTTTCCTGTCAATGCATGACTGCAGCAATTTTTGGTTCTTTATTTCAAATGTAATTCTGGATTGAAGGAAACACCCACATTTCTAGCCAAAGGCACAGTATCTGATTCTAGCAGTCCCAGCGCCCACCAAACCAATAATTAAACTTCAGTTTTATCAGTGTTTAACTGAAGAAAAGTATTGGACATTCAGTATTTTACGTTTTCCTGGCAATTATGCAAAACACACAACTTTTTCAAGTTATTAGGCTTAAACAAATACAACTGTGTATCATCTGCATAACAATGAAAAGTAATGTCATGCTGCCTAATTATACTACCTAGCATAGCACATACAGAGAAAACAGGATTGGGCTCAGGATGGAACTCTGTGGAACACCACATATGACAGGCATGTCATATTCTCTATTTGACAGATACGACTTGAACTAATCTAGTGCAATCCCTGAGATCCCAACTCAATTTCAAATGTCAATTAAAATGTTGTGGTCTGTAGTGTCGAAAGCTGCATTAAGATCCAGTGACAACAAGATTGAACCCTCTCCAGAGTCAGCATTCAACAACAAGTCATTTGTAGCCTAAACAAGAGCAGTTTCAGTACTTTCTTTCTGACGAAATCCTGACTGGAATTTCAACAAAAAAATCATAAAAAATCTAATTGTGTTGCTCCACCTGTAAAAGTTGCTTTGCTACAGCTTTTTCAAAACATTTGGAGAAGGGCAGCTTGGAAATGGGCCTGTAGTTATTAAAAACAGAGGTTCAAGATTAGGTTTTTAATAAGAGGCTGAACACATGCTGACTTAAAATAGGCAGGGACACAATCTGTGTGGAGAGAACTGTTATAATGGAAAGTAGTTCAGGGCCTACTATTCCAATAATTTCTTTAAGCAGTCTGGGCGGTATAATGTGTTGAAGGCAAAAAGAGGGTTTTAAATAAGATGTGATATCTGAAAGGTCTGCTAAAACAATTGCAGTAAGAGTTAAATATATTTAGACAGGAGTAAGGGACTTCAGTGTGAGGCAGAAAATGATTTATCATATATCTAATATTAGCAAGTTTATGATAAAAAAGGTTATGGTGCAGCAAGGTCAAAATGAACCCAGTTTCCTGTGAATCATGAGGAGAAAAAAGTCTCTCCCCTCTGACCCTGTACATTCAGCTGTCTGCCACTCACCGACCAGATCACCTCTGTCCAAAAGTGATGTCCATAAATGTCCCTTCATTTACCATGCTGCCAGGTTGGTCAATAATGCATCAACACAATCATAGAGAGGGTAAATGACAAGGAGTGAGGCTATAGATAGGGTACAAATCCCATTCGCTAAAAATATCAATAATGTTTATTTTTATTGCAGGTGTTAGTCAGCTAATGTATTGGCCAACGCCACAGTCAAGTCATGCAATCTGAGAAACATCTGAAATCTTTATTCCATGAGCAAATAATCAATTGCTTAAGCATTTTGCCACCACCCAGGTGCAATCTTTTCATTCTGTGGGTGGATAGTGATGGTTAATGTCTATTTAAATGTAAGGCAATCACATATATTCAAGCACCTCCGTTTTGTCCTCATTTCAGAGAACAAATTATGCGTTGTTGAAGAGGTTGATCATGCATTGCCTTCTAGGAGACAGCCAAGACTTATGATGCTCCAGCGCAAGCTCTGCATCCTGCAGTCTCCTCACTATGAGTGGGTCGCAATGGGAGTCAGCTAAGGTTGAAGAGCTGCCAATTTTGAAAGCCCAAATGTCCTATAATCACAGCTCTTTGCTCGTGTGGCATTTCCTCAGCCATCTGCATAGCAGTATTTAGAAAAAGTACAGACAATGCTAGTGCTACAAATCTTTATGGGCTCAGGTATTTTCAGTCTTTGCAAAAAGTCTGCAGGTGCTCCTGAAATGTAAAATAATATTATTCATTTGTTACAATGGAGCATGTGTCATTCATAAAGTGATGACATGAATGACATTTGCTGTA